>JAXLNO010005272.1:0-35387 GCA_038087875.1 Malacoraja senta | reverse complement strand
ATCACCAAGGAAATGGCAAGTGTTACTAAGGAAACAGCAAGTATGAGAGATGAACTGATAAACTTTAAACCAGAAATGAAAGCTTTTAAAATGAAATCAAAAATGAATTTTTAATGTTTGATGAGAAAATTTCGAAGTTTGTCCGTGAAGAACTGATTGCCATGAAGGGGAAAATATCTGCTAACATCGATTTACAAATTGAAGAAGTAAATGAGAAAATTAAGCGGACTGAAGACTATCTAAATGCTAAGCTGGATCCTATTTACGACACGATAAATCAACAAACTGAAGCTATTAAGCATTTGGAGTCAATTGCTGATGCGAGTTCGAAAACTACAGAAGCACTTCTAGAAGAGAACAAACGGTTATCAGATTTACTGCATACAGTAACTGAAAAATGTATTGTCTTGAAAGGACATCAGAGACGTCAGAATTAAGAATTGTTGGCGTCCAAGAGGGTAAAGAAGGAAATAATCACGTCCGTGACTATGCTGCAGACTTATTGAAAAAAGTCTTGAATTTGGATCACAAGCCTTTATTAGGCCGGGCACACAGGGTTGGGAGACGTCGCCCGGGCCTGGACATTCCCCCAAGGCAACTGATAGTGAAGGTGCAATATGATCACGTCTTGGAGGATATCATGAAAAAAGTTGCTAAAACCAGAAATCTTCAGTTCGAAGGGGACAAAATCAGCATATTCAGAGACTACCCAAAGGAGGTGGTCACAAGGAGAGCGTTATTTACCGAGACAAGAGGGATTCTTAAGAAGATAGACAATTTGAGATATGAGTTGTTGTACCCTGCAAGATTGAGAGTCACCTATAAGCAGAAGGAAAAGTTTTTTACGGATCACAAGGAAGCATTGGCGTATGCCCAGAAGATTGCTCAGAAGACCGCAGACTTGAGTGCTGATTGAATAACATTCATATGATATCTTCATCTTGCTGAGAATAAATGGAACTTTAAGTCACTTTACTTAAGGACTAATGAAAGCTGATAACGACAACTGAACAAACCATATTGATATGGACATATTATTTTAATATTTTAGTACTAATTATTACTAACAAATTCTAATTATTAAGACTACTATTATTATTATTATTAGAATAATTAGTTAAAACTATTAATTGCAAACAAGGTATAACCTGGTTATTTTATTAATTAAATTGAGCCATGTTTATTCGTTTCTTTTTTTTTCTTTTACATCAGACTAACATTTGACTAACACTTAACCAAGAGAGTAATAGTCTTTCATTATATGATTACTAATCTTTTGGACCAAAATGGTTATAACATTAATCCCATGAATTACTCTTACTGAGTTTTTGTTTTTTTTAGCGTGGAGCTAGTAATAAAAAAAAAATTCTAAGTCTATGGAAGTCCTTAGATGGCCAGTGTGGCTATCAGTGAGGTTAGTGTGGCTAACACTAACTACACTATTTGTAGATGTAGTTTCTTCTTTTTACTTGCACTTTATTAATCTTTATTTTTTTATTTTCTTTCTTTATTTCTTACTTAATTTCTATCATAAAGTTGACTTGAATTATATGTATTATTTGTGGAGAGGGGTCCGGGAGGAAGATCTATTCAATTTAAAACTCATCTGTCCTGTGTTCGGGTGGATTGTCTGTCTTACTGCGCTGGGCTACCTACTCTATTATAGACTCATCTAACCATAAGATGCAAGACGGTAATAGAAAAATTGGGGGTCAAGGAATTACTTTTTGTAGCTGGAACGTTAAGGGAATTAATGACTCAATTAAGAGAGGTAAAGTATTAGCACACTTAAAATCACTTAATGCAGATGTAACATTTTTTCAAGAAACTCATCTTAAAAACAAAGCACAACATAGATTGAAAGCAAAATGGATTGCTGAAACATATCACTCTTCATTCTCCCGTAAGGCTAGAGGGGTTGCAATTGTAATCCGTAAAGGTATACCCTTTAAACACATATCAACTATTGCGGACAAGAATGGTAGATATATAATACTAGTGGGTGAATTATATTTAAAAAAGTAATTCTTCTTAATGTCTATGGACCAAATTTTGATAACCCTTCGTTTTTTAAGAATATACTTAATAATATCCCAGAAATTACACAACATAACTTGATAATTGGAGGAGATTTAAATTGTACACTAGACTCTTATTTAGATAGATCATCAAGACAAAGAAAAGCAAAATCTAAAACAAGTAAATTAATAAACTCATACATTAACTCTACTAATATCAAAGATGTTTGGAGAACTGAAAACCCATCTGGAAGGGAATATTCATTCTATTCACCGGTACATAAAACTTACTCAAGAATAGATTACTTTTTAGTAGACTCTAAGCTTATCCCATTTAGTTATAACTCAAAATATCATAATATTATAATTTCGGACCATGCACCTCTAACATTTATGATCAAACTAAGTGGAATGACTGAGAAGCAGACACAATGGGAGATTTAATCCTCAGATTTTAAATGATACTAGACCAAGTGCAGACCCGTTGGGTCTGTTTCCCCAACGCGCGTTTGCGTGGTGGGGGGGGGCTGCGTCGTCACACTAACCACCCGTTGGGTCTGTTCCTCCAAAGCACGGTTGTGGGGTGGGAATCTGGCACCCACAAACACACACACACTCATCACACCCCTTGATATTATCTTAATTTTATTAATTGACTTCTTTTATCCCATCTCCACCCTACCCATTGAAGAATAGCCCTCACCTCTCAGGTGCGTCTAGAGGGGGGGGGGCAGATAGAGAAAATTTAATTTGAGGAGGACGAGGGGGGAGAGGAAGGGTGAGAGATGAGGGGAGAGAGGAGGGGGTGGAGAGAGGAAGGAGAGGATGGGGGAGATAGTTGAAGGGGGGGTTGGAGCGGGCGTGCATGAGTTGAGCCGCGGGCTGTGAAGAGAGAAGGGCAGAGAGAGAGAGAGAGAGAGAGAGGGGAGAGACAGAGAGACTGGTACACAAAAAAAAGCTGGAGAAACTCAGCGGGTGCAGCAGTATGTATGGAGCGAAGGAAATAGGCAACACTTTTGGCCAAAACCCATCTTCAGACGGGTTTCGGCCCGAAACTTTGCCTATTTCTTTCGATCCATAGATGCTGCTGCACCTGCTGAGTTTCTTCAGCTTTTTTTTGTGTTAGATTTACTAGAATGTTGCCTGGGTTTCAGCAACTAAGTTACAGAGAAAGGTTGAACAAGTTAGGTCTTTATTCTTTGGAGCGCAGAAGGTTAAGAGGGGACTTGATAGAGGTCTTTAAAATTATGAGCGGGTTAGACAGAGTGGACGTGGATAAGCTTTTCCCATTGAGAGTAGGGAAGATTCAAACAAGGGGACATGACTTGGGAATTAAGGGACATAAGTTTAGGGGTAACATTAGGGGGAACTTCTTTACTCAGAGAGTGGTAGCTGTGTGGAATGAGCTTCCAGTGGAAGTGGTAGAGGCAGGTTCGATGTTATCCTTTAAACATAGATTGGATGGGTATATAGACGGGAAAGGAATGGAGGGTTATGGTCTGAGTGCAGGTAGATGGGACTAGGGGGAAGTAAATAAAAAAATAAATAAATAAAAGTGTTCGGCACGGACTTGAAGGGCCGACATGGCCTGTTTCCGTGATGTTATGGTTATATGGTACCTTTGATTTTCCAGCATCTGCAGTTCCTTCTTAAAGACAGAGAGACTGTTGGCGGGCTGTTTCCCCAATGCGCTTTTGCGGGGGGGCGGGGCTGTGGCATCACACTCACACTAACCACCCCCCAAACATACAGGCAGGGGAGGGGGGGAGAGGGAGGGGGTGGGGAGAGAAGAGGGGGGGGGAGAGGGAGACGGGGTGGGGAGAGAAGAGGGGAGGGAGGGGAGAGGGGGAGGAGGAAAGGGGAGAGATTGGGGAGGGAGAGGAGAGCAGGGTGGGTGAGGAGAGTGGGGAGTAGGAGGACAGTGGGGAGGGCAGCAAGGGGGGAGATGGGTAGGGGGGTGGGAGAGGGGGGAAGGGGATGTTAGAGGTGGAGAGGGGATGAGGGGAACGGGAGAGAGGAGTAGGGGGAAGAGGGGGGGAGAGGGGGAGGGGGGAGAGAGGGGGAGGGGGAGGGTGAGAGGTGGGGGGAGGGAGAGGGGAAGAGGGGAGTGAGGGGGGGTGGGTAGCAGGGAGTGGTGGTGCAAGAGAGAGGGGAAGAGGATGGGGGGAGATGGGGGTGAAGAGGGGGGAGGGAGGGAGGAGAGGAGGAAGATGGGGTAGGGAGAGAGGGGGAAGAGTGGGGAGGGATAAGGGGGTGGGGGAGAGAGGGATGGGGGTGGGAGGAAGAGAGGGAGAGGGTTGTGGAGAGGGGGAAGAGAGAGGGGAGGAGAGAGGGATGGGGGAGGGGGAGAGATGTGTGAGGGAGGAGGAGGGAGATGGGGTAGGTGGTGGGGGAGAGGGATGGGGGTTTGGGGTAGGGAGGGAGGGGGAGGGGTGTGGTGGGAGGGGGAAGAGTGTGGAGGGAGAGAGGGGTGGGGGAGGAAGATGGGGAAGAGTGTGGAGGGAGGGGGAGAGGTGTAGGAGGGGCAGAGGGGTAGGAGGGGGAGAGAGGAAAGGCAGAGGGGTGGGGGAGGGAGATGGGGAGGGGTTGGGGGGATAAGTGGAAGAATGGGAAGGAGGAGGAGAGGTGAAGGGGGTGTGGTGGAAGTGGGTGAGAGGGAGGGGTAGGGGGGAGTGGTGGAAGAGGGACAGCGGGGTAGGGAGAGGGGTGGGGGAGAGAGTGGGGAGGGGGAGGAGGAGAGGGGTAAGGGGGAGGGAAGTGGAAGAGTGGGGAGGGAGGGGTAGGGGGGGTGGTGGGAAGAGGGACAGAGGGGTAGAAGGAAGGAGGCGGGGGGAGAGAGGGAAGGGGGTGGAGTAGAGGGGATGGGTGGAGAGGGAGAGAGGTGTGGAGAGGGAGGAGGGTTGGGGAGGGAGGGAATTAGGGAGATGGGGTAGGGGAGGGAGGGGGAAGAGTGTGGAGGGAGAAGGGGGTAGGGGAGAGAGGGATGGGGTGGGGAGGAGGAGGGGGGAGATGGAGAGGGGTGCGGAGAGGGAGATGGAGAGGGGGAGGTGAGAGAGGTGGGGGACTGGAGGCGAGAGGGATGGGGAGGGGGGAGAGATGTGGGGGAGGGAGATTGGATAGGGAGGGAGGGAGAAGAGTGTGGAGGGAGGGGGAGAAGGGTGGGGGGAGAGAGGGAAAAGAGTGGGGAGGGGGGTGGGTTGGGGAGTGGTGGTCGAGGGACAGGAGGAGTGGTGGAAGAGGGACAGAGGGTAGGGGAAGGGGTGGGAGAAGGGGTGGGGGAGATAGGGGAGGGAGGGGGAAGGTAGGGATGGGGAAGGTAGGGATGGGGGAGTGAGAGGGGTGGGTAAGGGGGAGAGAAGTGGAAGAGTGGGGAGGGAGCGGTAGGGGGAGTGGTGGAAGAGGGGACAGAGGGGTAGGGGGAAGGGGGCGGGGGGAGAAAGGGAAGGCTGTAGGGTAGAGAGGGAAGGGGTGTGGGGAGAGAGGGATAGTGGTGGGAGGAGGAGGCGGAGGAGAGGGAGATGGAGAGGGGGAGGAGAGAGGGGAGAGAGGTGTGGGGGAGGCGAGGAGGGAGGTGGGGTAGAGGGGGATGAGTGTGGATGGATGGGAAGAGTGGGAGGGGGAGGGGGAGAAAGGGAAAGGGAAGGGGGTAGGGCAGGGAAGGGGGTGGGGGGAGGGAGGGGATTAGGGGATAGGGTAGGGGAGGGAGGGGGACGAGTGTGGAGGGAGAAGGAGGTGGGGGTGTGGAGGAGGAGGGGAGGAGAGGGGTGAGGAGAGGGGCGGATAGAGGGGTGGGGACGGGAGGGAGAGGGATGGGGATGGGGAGAGAGGTTTGGTGGAGGGGGCAGGGAGTGGAGGAGGGAGATGGGGTATGGGAGGGAGGGCGAAGAGTGGAGGGAGGGGGAGAGGGGAGGGAGGAGAGAGGGAAAGAGTGGGGATGGAGAGGGTGGGGGAGGGGGGGAGAGAATGGAAGAGTGGGGAGGGAGGTAGGGGGAGTCGTGGAAGAGGGACAGGGGTGGGGAAGGGGTGAGGTAGAGAGGGGAGGGGAGAGGTGGGAGAGGGAGAGGGGTGGGGTAAGGGGGAGAGAAGTGGAAAGAGTGGGGAGGGAGTGGTGGAAGAGGGCCAGAGGGGAAGGGGGCAGGGGGAGTGAGGGAAGGGGTGGAGTAGAGAGGGAAGGGGGGTGGGAAAGAGGGATGGGGAAAGAGGGATGGGGAGGGAGAGGGGTGAGGGAGGGAGATGGAGAAGGGGAGGGAGGGGGGTGGGGGAGGGGAGAGGGGTGGGGGAGGGGAGGAGAGGTGAGGTGTGGGGGAGGAGGGGCTGGGGCTGCTGCAGAGGCATATGTAAATTGATCCATTCTGATTGGACATATGTGAGCATTGGGCATTGTGACATCACACGATGGAACCTTCACTAACATTCTATGGCGCCCCCCCCCCCACATACACACACACAGAGTTTTAAATATAGATAGATAGATAGCATGTTGTGAATATCTTATCACACAAATAAATATGTTTTTTGAGACTAATGATTGCCCTGAAATATCTCCCTCCCTTTTTTGGGAAACATTTAAAGCATTTATATGAAGAGCATTAATCTCTGCGCAAGCCTTTCGTAATAAAGAGAACCGGGCCAAACAACAGGAATTGGAAAAGGAGATAAGGCAATTAGATATGGAAAATGCAATCACGCCCTCTACGATATTACATAATAAAATTGCAGCACTTAAATATAAGTTAAATCAACTATATTCAGATCAAATCATAAAACTTTATCAAAATACTAAACAACTATACTTTGAGTTTGGTGACAAACCTCAAAAATTACTAGCACGTCAGCTCCGGAAACAGGAAGAGGAAAAAACAATTTATAAAATTAAGTCTGATACGGGAGAAATGCTAACATTACCCAAGGATATTAATGATAGATTTTCTCAATACTATCAAACACTTTATTCATCCAAAACGATAGTGGGCTCTGCAGGAATGGAATCATTTTTACAGAAATGTAATCTTACAGGTTTAGATCTGAAAGAGAGGGAATTATTAGGGGCCGAAATATTAGTAAAGGATATTGAAGAATCTATCAGATTTTTAAAAAATGGAAAGGCCGATGGTTTAAATAGCGAATTTTATAAAAAATGTCATGATCTAATCTCTCAACGCCTACAGACACTATATACTCATGCCTTCATGCAACATAAACTACCAGAAACTTTAAACGAATCAACAATAATACATACCCAAAATGGATAAGGACCTTGAAGATCCAGGTTCATATAGAGCAATCGCTCTCTTAAACACCGATCAGAAAATATTAACTAAAATTTTAGCCCATAGATTAAGTTTAGTGATTCATAAATTAATACACCCTGACCAAACTGGCTTTATTCCAAAACACTACTCATATTAGAATTTGAGACGATTATTTAATATTATATACTCAAACAGAATAGCTAATGTAGATTTAGCAGTCATCTCGTTAGACGCTGAGAAAGCTTTCGATCAAGTGGAATGGCCCTATTTATTTTCGGTGATGGAAAAATTTCAATTGGGTGAGAAGTTTTGCACATGGGTTAAGCTTTTATACACTAACCCAACAGCTAGAATAATGGCAAATCAAATGCTATCAACAACATTTGATTTATCTAAAGGTTGCAGACAAGGATGCCCGTTATCACCGTTATTATTTGCCCTTGTTATCGAACCACTAGCAGAAAGAGTTAGAGAACACCCAGAAAAAATGGGTATAATACTAAAAATACAGTTAATAAAATCTCTCTATACGCAGACGATGTATTATATATTACAAACCCAGAAATCAGCATTCCAAACGTGTTAAATCTTATAACTCAATTTGGTTTATTTTCAGGATATAGAATTGGAACAAAAGTGAGATTATGCCAATAACGTAATCTAATTCATATATATTGCAACATTCACCTTTTAGAATAGTTAATGAAATATTTAAATATCTTGGAATTTATGTGACAAAGAAATATAACTCTCTATTTAAATCAACTTTCATGCCTTTACTTAATAAACAGCATAAGAATATTCAATACTGGAAAACACTTCTCATTTCAATGCTCGGTAGAATTAATGCTATAAAAATGATTTTCCTTCCGCAATTGCTATACCTCTTTCAATCAATCCCGATATATCTCCCCAAAAATGTCTTTAAAAAAGTCGATTCTATTGTGACAAGTTTTATTTGGGATTATAAGAATCACAGAATAAGCAAAAAACACCTATGTAAACCCAAGACCAAAGGAGGATTAGTTTTACCAAACTTTTTATTTTATTTTTGGGCAGTCAATGTCAAAAACATGAATTTTTGGTTGGAAGATATGGATCAACAACCAGACTGGTTAAAGATGGAAAAGGAAGATTGTTTACCTTTTGTAATTGGTCCGATTCTGTTAGCTCCTACAAAACTGAATACAAAAATCTATAATGAAAACCCTATAATATATAGTGGAATTCGAATTTGGAAACAATTAAAAAAGACATTAAAATTGGATCATTTATCATTTTCTCTCCCCATTGCAAATAATCCTTCATTTAAACCATCAGTGTTGGATAAAGGTTTTGTACAATGGAAAAATCATGGAATTAAAAAGATGGGACATCTTTATAGAAACTGTATTTTTCTTTCGTTTCAGGAACTACAACTGAATTATGGATTACATTCAAATATTTTTTTTAGATACTTACAACTTAAAGATTATGTTAAATCACATGCACAAGAATACAGAACTAGAGAACCAGAGATTCTAGATGAATATTTGAATAAACACCCTAATACAGATAAATTAATATCTTATATTTATAATACTCTTTTAGACAGTGAGACTCCGTCGACGGAATTATATAGATTAGCATGGGAAAAGGAATTAGCCCAACCTATAACAAAAGATATTTAGGATGAAAGTTTACAACATATACATCAATGTTCATTAAATACCAGACACTCTTTAATACAATTTAAAGTACTATATAGATTGCATTATTCAAAAACAAAATTAATTAGAATCTTTCCTAATATCTCCCTATTTGTGATAAATGCCAACACTCATCGGCTAATTTAACCCATACTTTTGTAAATTGTATAAAGATTTAAAAATTATTGGATGGATATTTTTAAAATAATTAATGTAGTTGTTAATATTCAACTGGATCCCGATCCTAAATTAATAATATTGGGCATGTCAGAACAATACCTAAAACTTACAACAAAACCAAAGAAATTTTCTCTACTTCAGCATCATAATTGGGAAAAAATTAATATTAAAATTTTGGAAAAATCCTGCAACCCGCACAATTAAGATGTGGATTATGGAGATGTCGGAGACCTTACATTTGGAAAAAATTAGATATGTCTTAATTGACAAACCAGAATTATTTACTAAAATATGGTCTCCATTTATAGATTATCTGAAGGGGTAGACTGGGCCGGCGCGGAGGCCTGACTGAAACCTGAACCCAGGACTGGATGAATTGTTACGTTTTCTGACCTATGGACCTTTCTCCTAAGTTGTATTATTGATAGTTTATCTTTTTTAATTTCTTCTTTTAATTTCTTTATTACTTTATTTTCTTTATTTTTGTGGGGGAGAGGGGGGTGGGCGGGGGGGGTTGTGGGGGGTAGGGGTGTGTGGGCGCGGTGTGGCGTTGGGGGGGCATTGTGGGGGGGAGGGTGTGTGTGGGCAGGGAGGGGTTGGGGGAGGGTTTGTGGGGGGTGGGTTGTGGGGCAGAGTGGTTGTGGGAGGAGGAGTTGTGGGAGGGAGGTATGTGTGGGAAGAGAGGTTGTGGGTGGGGTGGAGGGTTGTGTGTTCAGAGAGAGCTTGGAGAAAAGACGGGGAAGAGCCTTGGGAAGAGTGCGGTAGTACGGGGAGGGGGGCAGGAGCCATCGAGGGGGACCAGAGGGGAAGCGGTTGGGGGTCCGATGGGGACTCACAGCGGGCGCTGGTCGCTTCGCTGCTCGTTCTTCTCCACACGGCTTGCAGACTCAACCCCGCCTCCAGGGCTTTATTAATGAAAGAATGGGTCGACTGGGTTTGTATGAGAGTGGATCTTCTAAAAATCTTATAGAGGATGGGAGTGGATCTTATAGATATAAAATTCTTAAAGGATTGGACAGGGTAGATGCAGGAAAAATGTTCCCAATGTTGGGGGAGTCCAGAACCAGGGGTCACAGTTTAAGGATAAGGGGTTGGACATTTAGGACTGAGATGAGGAGAAACTTTTTCATGCAGAGAGTTGTGAATCTGTGGAATTCTTTGCCATAGAAGGCAGTGTAGGCCAATTCACTGGATGTTTTCAAGAGAGAGTTATTTAGCTCTTGGGGCTGAAGGATATGAGGAAAAAGGAGGAACGGATTACTAATTTTGGATGATCAGCCACGATCATCGTAGGGCCGAATGGCGTATTCCTGCACCTATTTTTCTATGTTTCTATGTTTAAGACTGAAAGTCTGGGGAAAGGGAGATGCAGAGATAAGGAAGTGTAAGGACTGAGAACGGGACATCAAAGGGAATGCAGTTCAAGGAAAATATAGAATAGATCATTGTTAGCACAGAGAAGGTGACAACAAAGCAAACAGAGATAAAATGTAATCGGAGACAGTCAGACTGGTCGGAAAACCGGGAAGCGGGAGGGATGGACAGACAGGGAACGCTAGGGTTACTTGAAGTCAGGGAAGTCAATATTCATACCATATATAACTATATAACAATTACAGCACGGAAACAGGCCATCTCGGCCCTTCTAGTCCGTGCCGAACACTTACTCTCACCTAGTCCCATCTACCTGCACTCAGACCATAACCCTCCATTCCTTTCCCGTCTATATACCTATCCAATTTATTTTTAAATGATAAAATCGAACCTGCCTCCACCACTTCCACTGGAAGCTCATTCTACACAGCTACCACAGGGCTCTCGCTTAACTTTTTTTCCCTGTTGCCAGCCGGGCAACCTAGGCAGCGTTTTAGGTGGCCAAATGACAGTTTAGGTGGTCATTTAAGATGGCTTGCATGACGCGTGCGATAATGTGCTCGGACGAAGTGCGTAGTTACCTTGGTTTCTTGGTTTCTTGGTCCTCCAAAATATTCCAAATGGAATTTAAACTGGAGGTGGTGGAGGGAGGACTTAAGCCAGAAAGGGTTTTTGGGAAGAAAGAGCTACCTTAAATTTAGTTGCATCTGGTTGGGTAACTATGGTAGGGTGAAGATTATTCCATGCTTTAATTGTGCGGGGGAAGAATGAATTGCTGTACCAGTCGGAATTATACTCAATGAAGCATTCACATATTATTTCTGCTTCAAATAAAGTCACAAACTAAACATATTCACCAATCAAGACATGATATATCCCACAATGACATCAGCAAAATTATAAGACAGTATCTCAACTCTTTTTACACATTGCAATTAATGCAATTTCTATTAGTTCTTTCCACTTCCAAACAAAAATGTGGTTGGATTATTCAGCGTATGATCAACCTGTGTCAGTAAATCCTGGACCATGGTAACATATATGCATACATATAGTTGTGAATGTTGCTCATTAAATAACTACAGTACTGATACTCCATATTAAGAGCATTGATCTGCCATTAAAATGAATTCTGTAATAACGTGTCAACGGCAGCAGTGACAATCAAACACCGCGGTTTTATTGTTTCCCGTGTTCACAATTTAATTAATCCATCTTTATGGATTAAAACAAATAATAACATTGGGAATTAAAACACATTTGATTGCATTCCGTTATCAAACATAGTCAATGTTCGCTCTGAAGACATTTCCAGCACAATAGGGTCAGTGAACGGGATGTGTGTGAATCAGTGCGGGGTGGATAGATGGCGGGGGTGGGGGGGGCGGTTAGAAGGCAGTCAGTGCAGAATGGATGGGTTGAGGCAGGTGAATTAGTACGTGTTGGTTGGAGTAGGTAAAATTGTGAGGGGAGAGCACCGGGGATGTCAGTGGTGTTGAATTGGGGGGGGGTTCAGTACGGGATGGATGGGGGTAGACAAAAGAGCTGGAGAAACTCAGCGGGTGAGGCAGCATCTATGGAGCGAAGGAAATAGGCAACGTTTCGGGTCGAGACCCTTCTTCAGACTGTTCCCCCCATTCTTCTTGAATGGGAGGATCAGTACAGGATGGATGGGGGGGGGGAGATCAGCGCAGGATGAATGGGGGAGTTCAGTACAGTGTGGATCGGAGGGTCTGTGCAGGGTGAATGGGGGATCACTACAGGATGGATGAGGGGAAGGGGGAAGGTGCAGGGTAAATGGAGGGTGGGTCAGTATGGGATGAATGCGTGGATTAGTACAGGATGGATGGGGGATCAGTACAGGATGGATGGAGGAGAAGTGCAGGATGGATGGGAAAGGGGTAAGTACAGGGTGAATTGGGGAACCGGTGCAGGATGGATGGGGGGGGGAGTGGCAGGAGAATCAATGCGAGATGGATAGGGTGATCAGCGCAGGATGAACAGATGGGGGGGGGCGGTAGATCGGGAGGGGAGCACAGGGGATTTCAGTGAGGACTGAATAGAGGCGGGAATGGTGATCAGTGCGGGATGAAGTGGAGGGGTCCCAGGATAAGGGGGTGGAGGGGGCGTACAAGAGAGAGAGAGAGAGAGGGGGGGCGAGGTGGGGAGGAAGGAAGGTCAGCGCTCCTCGGACAACAACGCCCCGTTGCCTTGGCCATTGGGAACTCCTCGCCACCGCCTCCCTCCTCCACCAGCCAACAACAAGGTGCGGTGCAGCTCAGAGATCGTATAGCTATAAGATCTTTGGTGCAGCTGCTTCAGACGAGTCGGAGTGAATGACGGGCCCCGAACAGCGGCAGCAGCGGCCGTGACAGCAGCTCCATCTCCTCCTCCCGCACCCCGCCCGCCCTGATAAGGGCCTCTGCTTATAAATCCGCTAACGGGCTTTCAAAACAAACCCTCCCGCACTCCGAGGCCTCCCTCCTCCCGGCCTCGGAGTGTGGGAGAGTTTGTAGCGGATTTACATGCAGAGGCCCTTATCAGGGCGGGCGGGAGGAGGAGGAGATGGAGCTGCTGTTCGTGGCCGCTGCTGCCGCTGTTCGGGCCCCGTCATTCGCTCCGACCCTTCCTCACCCCGCATTTAGTATCTTTGCCCCGCACAGCCGCCGCCGACACGAAACGTCGCGTTCCTTTTCTCCAGAGATGCTGCCTGACCCACGGAGTTACTACCGTTTTTTGTGTCTACGGTACAAACCAGTATCTGGTTGCCAAGCCGGGCAAAATGACTCGGTGTTTAGGTTGCCCGGCGGCGCTTTGAGTGGTCAGTGGCACCCGGGCAACCGCTAATTTCGAGCCCTGTACCACTCTCTGAGTAAAGAAGTTCCCCCTCTTGTTACCCCTAAACTTTTGTCCCTTAATTCTCAAATCATGTCCTCTTGGTTGAATCTTCCCTACTCTCAATGGAAAAAGCTTATCCACGTCAACTCTGTCTATCCCTCTCATAATTTTAAAGATCTCTATCAAGTCCCCCCTTAACCTTCTGCGCTCCAAAGAAACATAGAAAATAGGTGCAGGAGTAGGCCATTCGGCCATTCGAGCCTGCACCGCCATTCAATATGATCATGGCTGATCATCCAACTCAGTATCCTGTACCTGCTTTCTCGCCATACCCCCTGATCCCTTTAGCCACAAGGGCCGCATCTAACTCCCTCTTAAATATAGCCAATGAACTGGACTCAACTACATTCTGTGGCAGAGAATTCCAGAGATTCACCACTCTCTGTGTAAATTTTTTTTTTCTCATCTCAGTCCTAAAAGATTTCCCCTTTATCCATAAACTGTGACCCCTTGTTCTGGACTCCCCCAACATCGGGAACAATCTTCCTGCATCTAGCCTGTCCAACCCCTTAAGAATTTTGTACGTTTCTATAAGATCCCCCCTCAGTTTTCTAAATTCCAGCGAGTACAAGCCGAGCCGATAGAATAAAGACCTATCTTGTTCAACCTTTCTCTGTAACTTAGGTGCTGAAACCTAGGCAACATTCTAGTAAATCTCCTCTGTACTCTCTCTATTTTGTTGACATCTTACCTATAATTTGGCGACCAAAATTGTACACCATACTCCAGAATTGGCCTCACCAATGCCTTGTACAATTTTAACATTACATTCCAACTTCTATACCCAATGCTCTGATTTATAAAGGCCAGCATACCAAAAGCTTTCTTTACCACCCTATCTACATGAGATTCCACCTTCAGGGAACTATGCACAGTTATTCCTAGATCCCTCTGTTCAACTGCATTCCTCAATTCGCTACCATTTACCATGTACATCGTATTTTAATTTGTCTTGCCAAGATGTAGCACCTCACACTTATCAGCATTAAACTCCATCTGCCATCTTTCAGCCTACTCTTCCAAATGGCCTAAATCTCTCTGTAGACTTTGAAAATCTACTTCATTATCCACAACACCACCTATCTTAGTATCATCTGCATACTTACTAATCCAATTTACCACACCATCATCCAGATCATTGATGTATATGACAAACAACAGTGGACCCAACACAGATCACTGAGGCACCCCATTAGTCAACGGCCTCCAACCTGACAAACAGTTATCCACCATTACTCTCTGGTATCTCCCATTCAGCCACTGTTGAATCCATCTTGCTACTCCACTAATAATACCCAACAATTGAACCTTCTTAACCAACCTTCCATGTGGAATCTTGTGAAAGGCCTTACTGAAGTCCATATAGACAACATCCACCGCTTTACCCTCATCAATTTCCCTAGTAAGCTCTTCAAAAAATTCAAGAAGATTAGTCAAACATGACCTTCCAGGCACAAATCCATGTTGACTGTTCCTAATCAGACCCTGTTTATCCAGATGATTATATATATTAACTCTATCCTTTCCATTAATTGGCCCACCACTGACATCAAACTAACAGGTCTATATTTGCTAGGTTTACTCTTAGACCCCATTTTAAACAATGGAACAACATGCGCAGTACGCCAATCCTCCGGCACCATTCCCGTTTCTCATGACATTTGAAATATTTCTGTCATAGCCCCTGCTATTTCTACACTAACTTCCCTCAATGTCCTAGGGAATATCCTGTCAGGACCTGGAGACTTATCCACTTTTATATTTTTCAAAAGTGTCAGTACTTCCTCTTCTTTGATCCTCATAGTTTCCATCGCTACCCTACTTGTTTCCCTTACCTCACAAAATTCAATATCCTTCTCCTTGGTGAATACCGAAGAAAATAAATTGTTCAATATCTCCTCCATCTCTTTTGGCTCTGCAGATAGCTGTTCACTCTGACTCTCTAATGGACCAATTTTATCCCTCGTTATCCTTTTGCTATTAATATAGCTGTAGAAACCCTTTGGATTTACTTTCACCTTACTTGCCAAAGCAACCTCATATCTTCTTTTAGGTTTTCTAATTTCTTTCTTAAGATTCTTTTTACATTCTTTATACTCCTCAAGCACCTCATTTACTCCATGCTGCCTATAATTATTGTAGATCTCTCTCTTTTTCCGAACCGTGTCCAATTTCCCTTGAAAACCATGGCTCTTTCCAATTATTACTCTTTACTTTCAACCGAACAGGGACATAAAGATTCTGTACACTTAAAATTTCACCTTTAAATGTCCTCCATTTCTCTACTACATCCTTCCCATAAAACAATATGTCCCAATTCACTCCTTTTAAATCCTTTCGCATCTCCTCAAAGTTAGCCTTTCACCAATCAAAAATCTCAACCCTTGGTCCAGTTCTGACCTTCTCCATAATTATATTGAAACTAATAGTATTGTGATCACTGGATCCGAAGTGCTCCCCAACACATACCTCCGCCACCTGACCTGTCTCATTTCCTAACAGGAGGTCCAGCACTGCCCCTTCTCTAGTAGGTACCACTATGTATTGCTGCAAAAAACGACCCTGCACACATTTTACAAACTCCAAACCATCCAGCCCTTTTACAGAATGTGTTTCCCAGTCTATGTGTGGAAAATTGAAATCTCCCACAATCACTACCTTGTGATTACTACTAATATCTGCTATCTCCTTACCACTTGGGTGTAAGCTGCCCAAGCGAAATATGAGATGCTGTTCTTCCAAATTGCACTGGGCCTCACTCTGCACCACCCATTGGAATCTCCCTGAAATCTGCTTCACCAGCTTTCTGTTTACCATCATGTCCTCTCCTTTTACTATGATCCTCTCGAGGTTTCGTTTCCAATCATTTTTGCTTCACAATCAAGGACAAATTCTCTCCAGTAACATATTGGTATTGGGTAGACAAAAATGCTGGAGAAACTCAGCAGGCGAGGCAGTATCTATTGGTATTGGGTTATTTTTGTCACGTGTACCAAGGTGTAGCGAAAAGTTGTGGGTGCTATCCAGTCAAATCATACTACATATGAGTATGTTCTACACTTACAACTTATACAACAGTAATACACGCAAATAAAAACGTTTCACTGTATCTCAGTGCACGTGACAACAATTTAACAAGTGGGCAATGCTCTCTATAATTATAAAACTCTGATCTTGGATGTGTGTGTGCGTGTGTATAATCACATCTTCTCGAAAAAACGACGAGCTAATGGTAAAATTTTTACATATTCTGGTAATTATTTATCCCGTGGACTCCAAAATCGTCTTGTCTGAAAAATTCATGCATTATTTCTCGAGTTACAGTGGCTTGCAAAAGTATTCATACCCCTTGAACTTTTCCACATTTTGTCACATTACAACCACAAACGTAAATGTATTTTATTGGGATTTTATGTGATAGACCAACACAAAGTGGCGCATAATTGTGAAGTGGAAGGAAAATGATACATGTTTTTCAAATTTTTTTACAAATAAAAAACTGAAAAATGTCGCGTGCAAAAGTATTCAGCCCCCTTTACTCTGATACCCCTAAATATAATCCAGTGCAACCAATTGCCTTCAGAAGTCACCTAATTAGTAAATAAAGTCCCCTTGTGTGTAATCTAATCTCAGTATAAACACAGCTGTTCTGTGAAGGCCTCAGAGGTTTGTTAGAGAACATTAGTGAACAAACAGCATCATGAAGCCCAAGGAACACACCAGACAGGTCAGGGATAAAGTTGTGGAGAAGTTTAAAGGAGCGTTAGGTTATAAACAAATATCCCAAGCTTTGAACATCTCACGGAGCACTGTTCAATCCATCATCCGAAAATGGAAAGAGTATGGCACAACTGCAAACCTACCAAGACATGGGCGTCCAACTAAACAGACAGGCCAGGCAAGGAGAACATTGTTCAGAGAAGCAGCCAAGAGGCCCATGGTAACTCTGGAGGAGCTGCAGACATCCACAGCTCAGGTGGGAGAATCTGTCCACAGGACAACTATTAGTCGTGCACTCCACAAATCGGACCTTTATGGAAGAGTGGCAAGAAGAAAGCCATTGTTGAAAAAAAGCCATAAGAAGTCCCGTTTGCAGTTTGCCACAAGCCATGTGGGGGACACAGCAAACATGTGGAGGAAGGTGCTCTGGTCAGATGAGACCAAAATTGAAGTTTTTGGCCTAAATGCAAAACACTATGTGTGGCGGAAACCTAACACTGCACATCACCCTGAACACACCATCCCCACTGTGAAACATGGTGGTGGCAGCATCATGCTGTGGGGATGCTTTTCTTCAGCAGGGACAGGGAAGCTGGTCAGAGTTGATGGGAAGATGGATGGAGCCAAATACAGGGCAATCTTGGAAGAAAACCTGTTAGAGTCTGCAAAAGACTTGAGACTGGGGCGGAGGTTCACCTTCCAGCAGGACAACGACCCTAAACATACAGCCAGAGCTACAATGGAATGGTTTAGATCAAAGCATATTCATGTGTTAGAATGGCCCAGTCAAAGTCCAGACCTAAATCCAATTGAGAATCTCTGGCAAGACTTGAAAATTGTTGTTCACAGACGCTCTCCATCCAATCTGACTGAGCTTGAGCTATTTTGCAAAGAAGAATGGGCAAAAATTTCAGTCTCTAGATGTGCAAAGCTGGTAGAGACATACCCCAAAAGACTTGCAGCTGTAATTGCAGCAAAAGGTGGTTCTACAAAGTATTGACTCAGGGGGGCTGAATACTTTTGCACGCAACACTTTTCAGTTTTTTATTTGTAAAAAAATTTGAAAACCATGTATCATTTTCCTTCCACTTCACAATTATGCACCACTTTGTGTTGGTCTATCACATAAAATCCCAATAAAATACATTTACGTTTGTGGTTGTAACGTGACAAAATGTGGAAAAGTTCAAGGGGTATGAATACTTTTGCAAGCCACTGTATTAATCAAAATGTTCACAAATCTGAAATAACTTTGAATCTAAACGAGATGGTCTCGCTGATGACGTCACAACGGGACTGTGTTTCATGCGGTGCAAATGACGTCATTCCCCCCCCTCCGACTCGCAATCCTTTGGTCGCCGCTCGCCGTCCGATCTGCACGCTCAGCGTTGCCATGCCCACTCAACGTCTCCCCGCTCGTCAAGTTCAAGTCCGCCCTCCCCCTCTCTCTTCCCCCTCTCCTCCTCCCCCTCTCCCTTCCCCCTCTCCCTTCCCCCTCTCTCCTCCCCCTCTCTCCTCCCCCTCTCTCCTCCCCCTCTCTCCTCCCCCTCTCTCCTCCCCCTCTCTCCTCCCCCTCTCTCCTCCCCATCTCTCCTCCCCCTCTCTCCTCCCCCCTCTCTCTCCCCCCCTCTCTCTCTCACCCTCTTTCTCCCCCTCCCACCCCCTCTCTCCCCCTTCTCTCTCACCCCTTTCTCTTCCCCTTCTCTCTCACCCCCTTCTCTTCCCCCTCTCACCCTTCGCCCTCTACCCTCCCTCTCCCCACTCCCGCTCTCTCTGTCTCTGCCCCTCTCTCTGCCTTTATGTCTCTGCTCCTCTCTCTCTCTGCCCTCTCCGTCTACTCCCCCCCCTCCCTGTCTAGATGCGCCTGCGAGTTGGGGAGCTATGCGTGAGTGTGTGCGTGTGTCGGGGTGGTTAGTGTGTGTGACGCAGCAGGCCGCCCCCCCCCCCCCCCCTGCAACCGCGTGTTGAGGGGATGGGACCCAACAGGGTCTAGTATTCTATAAACAAATTGTAATATACAGCGTTCAGTTTTATCGATTTTATTTTTAACCCCAGGTGGCATTTCCAATAATCAAGAGTAATTTCAATTTATACTTCTGTAACAATATTTAATAATAATCATGTCATATGCAGCATTCAGTATTTTTAGTTTGCAATTACAAGGACATTTAAGGGTTCAAGGAAATGTAATTATGTTGAAAGCCTGCACAAAATAATCTCTCTTTGCTCCTGGAAACGATTGGGTGAGTCAGGACAAATCAAAACATCTGAAAGATGTTTAACAATATTGAAAATAAGTAGAAATATAAGATTTAAAATGTAAAATCTATGATTCTTTTGTGACCTTTAATGTAGTGCTGGGCTTGCGGTATAGCCTAAACCAGCCGTCATCCAATCCCGATTATTCACACCTCACCCACCCATCCCTGCCTCCCTTCCCTACCAACGCTCAGACTACCTTGGAGAACTCCGTTCCCTCGTGGGGTCTCACGCAATGATCCAAGGTGTGCTCCTATAGCCGAGGCAAAAGTGCTGTTGGTGTAGGCATTGTGTTCATGCAAGTGCCGAGAGAGTCTTCGCTCACAGAGGCATGGTGGGGGACATGCACACAGGACTTCACAGATCCAGCCACAGTACAATGTGGGTAGTAGACAAAAATGCTGGAGAAACTCAGCTGGTGAGGCAGCATCTATAGAGCGAAGGAATAGGTGACGAATAGGTGTCTGAAGAAGGGTCTCGACCCAAAACGTCACCTAATCCTTTGCTCCACAGATTCTGCCTCATCCACTGAGTTTCTCCAGCATTTTTGTCTCCCTTTGATTTTTGCATTTGCAGTTCTTTCTTAAACAACCGCACAATGTGGAGTGAGGGGAAGTTGGAGAACAGGTCTGTTGTTTGCTCCTTTATAAGATAACCTGAGTCTGAAGAAGAGTCTCAACCCGAAACATCATCAATTTCTTCTATCCGGAAATGCTGCCTATCCCACTGAGTTACTCCAGCATTTTGTGTCTATGTTCTCGCCCTGTTGTTTTTCACAGCTGGCACAGGCGTGAAACACACATCTGTTCTCCAATATCTCCACACCCCCCCCCCCCCGCCTTCCATTTCAATGAAATTTTATCTCTGCGTATAATATGTTCTCGGCTCGGTCTTTGGTGAGCACTTTATTTATGCTGGAATACAGGGAGCTATTGGGTTCGGTGGGTTGTGTTTGTCCAAGTTCCACTCCTGCCTGAATTTGCGGGATGTTCTGTTGAGCTGGAGTTGCCGTTTCTCTCTCGGTGCCCTGCAAAACAATGGAAGTTCATCTCTGGGGCTGAAAGGGGTAAAACCATGCATAAACTGGCAATGTCAATGTGTCTTAGTGGACATCACCCCTTGTCTCCTTCACTTTGGTGTGTCAGTGGTTCTGTCAGAAATATTTTATTCTCCTTCTACTTGCTCTACGATGTTCCCTCTGACCGTGTCTCTATTGTGCACCCTTTCACTCATCTTCTGCAGCCATTCCCTGTTTCAGTTCAGTTCTTTGTCACATGTACTGAGGTACAGTGGAAAGCTTTTTGTTGCATGCCATCCACTCAGCAGAAAGACAATACATGATTACAATCAATCCATTTACAATGTATATAGACATGATTAGGGAAAAACATTTAGAGCAAGGACGTTTAGTCCCTGATTCAGAAGACTGTGTGCTCCAGTTCTATGCCAGCGATATAACAGCTGGGAAGAAACTGTCCCTGAATTTGGTGGTGTGTGTTTTCACACTCCTGTACCTTTTGCCTGAGGAGAAGAAAGAGTGGACAAGGTCCAACTCATCCATGATTATGCTGCTGGCCTTGCCGAGGTAGCGTGAGGTGTAAATGGAGTCTGTAGAGGGGAGGCTGGTTTGTGTGATGGCTGGGCTGCGTCTTGCAGTCTTGAATGGAGCTGTTCCCAAACCAAGCTGCGATGCAATGCAGCAATCCCTCAGTACTATAGCTTGAAGAGCGTGGTTGCCCCTTTGTTCTGTCCTGCAAGGCTTCAATTACACTTCAACTCTGCTCTTTCCAGCAATATAACACATCTTGGGTCCTGCCCCTCCTACAGTAAAGGTGCTTTTCGCCTTTTCTTCAATTTTGGTCTTCCTGCTAGAAGAAGGATGCCATTAAAGCTGGAAAGAGTGTGGAAAGGATTTATGAGAATATTGACTTCATTCCTTAGATCGCAGAAGGCAGAGGGATGATCTGATAGAACTGTATCAAATCACAAGGGGAATAGGTTGCGTGAATGCATAGTCATTTTCCCTGGAAAGCAGAATAAAGAACCAGAGACCATGGGTTTAAACTGAGAGGGAAAAGATTTAATAGAAACTGGAGGGGCAACATTTTCAAACAGAGGGTGCTGGGAAAATGGCCAGAGGAGGTATTTTTAGGGGAAAAAATGCAGATACTGGTTTAAACCGAAGATAGACACAAAATGTTGGAGTAATTCAGCGGGGCAGGCAGCATCTCTGGAGAGAAGGAATGGGTGACGTTTCGGGTCGAGACCCTTCTTCAGAGGAGGTTGTTGAGACAGGTGCAATAACAACATTGAAAATGCACTTGGACAGGTAGGAGAAGTTTAGAGGGATATGGGTCAAACACGGGCAAATGGGACATGTTTAGAGGGATATGGGCCAAACACGGGCAAATGGGACAAGCTTAGATGGGGCATCTAGTCGGCATGGACCCTCGAAGGGTCCGTTTCCGTGTTGTGGATTAACTCGCCCAGAACTGGAAAGTCAGCTTGAGTTACTTGTCACCTGTCTCTTGAATGGAGACACAATTTCACGATCAGAAGAGAGGAAAGAAGACAGTGTTAGAGAACTGTTACACCAAGTTATTTCTAACCCACACCAGGAACTGCCAGTATCCCAACTGCGAACCTGCAAAGTTTATTGACCTCCCACCAGAGCTTCCCACAAAGCATAAGATTTTCTGTACCTGACTGTTGCTGGATGTGGTGTCGAGGATTGCTGAGGCCCTCTTCCTGGTCATTGCTTTTCTCCTGGAATAACAGAATATTGCACTGAGTTTGTTGCACATCAACGCGTCAGCATAATGGAAACAGAAGAGACTGCAGATGCTGGACACTTGAGCAAAAGACAAAGTGTTGGAGGAATTTAGCAGGTCAGGCAGGATCTGTGGAGGGAACTGTGGACACATGGTATTGTGGGTTGGGACCATTCGGACTTTGAAGTAGTAGGAGAGATAACTGGAAAAGAGAGGTGAGGGTGGGGCAAAGCCCAGCTAGTGACAGGTGGATACAGGTGAGGGGAGGGGGGTGTTTGGCAGATGGGTGCAATAAGTAATAAAGGCAAGAGATTAAAAAATCGTCAAGTGCATCTGATAAGGAAAGATATGGAGGAGTGAAAAATAATGGCGGAGGGAGGACTGTGGGTGGAAATAGGACGGGGAGGGGAATGAGGGGGAGAAAAGGGATAGGTGGGACTTGGGGATGAAGATGAAGAGGACTTTTCTATTCCCCTTACCGACTGTCAACTTGGAGAAAATAGTTGGATTAGGTCGGTGTAGAATTAGTGTAAACAGATGGCATGGACCTGGTGATCCAAAGGGCTCTGTTTCCATACAGTATCTATCTAGTATTTGATACGGTGCTGCACAATGACTAATTAAACAATATTACAGTGCAAGGTGTTAGAATTAATGTACTGCCATGCATCGAGGATTGGTTAATAGAGAGAAGAGTCAAAGCAGGAATAAGTGGCTTGTATGTGTAGGAAGCAACTACAGATTCTGGTTTACACCGAAGATAGACACAAAACGCTGGAGTAACTCGGCGGGACAGACAGCATCTCTGGATAGAAGGAATGGGTGACGTTTCGGGTCAGACTGAAGAAAGGTCTCGACCTGAAACGTCACCCATTCCTTCTATCCAGAGATGCTGCCTGTCCCACTGAGTTACTCCCGCATTTTGAGTCAACAAATGGCTTATATTTGTGTTGGGAGGCTGTGAATCGTGAAATGCTGCTGGGATTGTTGCTGGGCCCCTTATTGTTCAGAATCTAACTCAATGAGGGGAATCAAGTGCAAAATATCTGAATTTTCTGAGGATATAAAGTTGGGTGGCAATGGGGCTCTGAGGAGAATTCAGAGAGGCAGTTGGGGGCACAGACAGATTAAGTCCTCCTGCTGTGCACTTTGCCATTCCCACATTCTGTTGTCTATGTCTTCACACTCTAACTGCTCCCATTCACTCATTGACCAGATAACCCCCTTTACAATAGACAATATTGTGCAGGAGTAGGCCATTCGGCCCTTCGAGCCATTCAATGTGATCATGGCTGATCATCCCCAATCAGTACCCCGTTCCTGCCTTCTCCCCATATCACCTGACTCCGCTATTTTTAAGAGCCCTATCTAGCTCTCTCTTGAAAGCATCCAGAGAACCTGCCTCCACCACCCTCTGAGGCAGAGAATTCCACAGACTCACCACTCGCTGTGAGAAAAAGTGTTTCCTTGTCTCCGTTCTAAATGGCTTACTCCTTATTCTTAAACTGGTTCTGGACTCATTCCCCTGGTTCTGGACTCCCCCAACATCGGGAACATGTTTCCTGCCTCTAGCGTGTCCAAGCCCTTAACAATCTTATATGTTTCAATGAGATGCCCTCTCATCCTTCTAAACTCCAGAGTGTACAAGCCCAGCTGCTCCATTCTCTCAGCATATGACAGTCCCGCCATCCTGGGAATTATCCTTGTAAACCTACGCTGCACTCCCTCAATAGCAAGAATGTCCATCCTCAAATTAGGAGACCAAATCTGCACACAATACTCCAGGTGTGGTCTCACTAGGGCTCGGTACAACTGCAGAAGGACCTCTTTGCTCCTATATTCGATTCCTCTTGTTATAAAGGCCAACATGCCATTCACTTTCTTCACTGCCTGCTGTACCTGCATGCTTACTTTCATAGACTGATGTACAAAGACCCCTAGATCCCGTTGTACTTCCCCTTTTCCCAACTTGACGCCATTTAGATAGTAATCTCCCTTCCTGTTTTTGCTACCTAAGTGGATAATCTCACATTTATCCGCATTAAACTTCATCTGCCATGCATCTGCCCACTCCCCCAACCTGTCCAAGTCACCCTGCATTCTCATAGCATCCTCCTCACAGTTCACACTGCTACAGCTTTGTGTCATCCTTCCACAGACTCACCACTCTCTGGGATGTCATGACTTTCATATGAAGAAAGACTGGATAGACTCGGCTTGTACTCGCTAGAATTTAGAAGATTAAGGGGGAATCTTATAGAAACGTACAAAATGCTTAAGGGGTTGGACAGGCTAGATGGAGGAAGATTGTTCCCGATGTTGGGGAAGTCCAGAACAAGGGGACACAGTTTAAGGATAAGTGGGAAGTCTTTTAGAACCGAGACGAGAAAAACATTTTTCACACAGAGAATGGTGAATTTCTGGAATTCTCTGCCACAGAAGGTAGTTGAGGCCAGTTCATTGGCTATATTTAAGAGGGAGTTAGATGTGGCCCTTGTGGCTAAATGGATCAGGTGGTATGGAGAGAAGGCAGGTACAGGATACTGAGTTGGATGATCAGCCATGATCATATATTGAATGGCGGTGCATGCTCGAAGGGCCGAATGGCCTACTCCTGCCTCTATTTTCTATGTTTCTCTGTGTGAAAAAAAAAATCCCATCTCGGTCCTAAAAGACTTCCCCCTCATCCTTAAACTGTGACCCCTTGTTCTGGACTTCCCCAACATCGGGAACAATCTTCCTGCATCTAGCCTGTCCAACCCCTTAAGAATTTTGTAAGTTTCTATAAGATCCCCCCTCAATCTAAATTCTAGCGGGTACAAGCCGAGTCTATCCAGTCTTTCTTCATATGAAAGTCCTGCCATCCCAGGAATCAGTCTGGTGAACCTTTTCTGTACTCCCTCTATGGCAAGAATATCTTTCCTCAGATTAGTAGACGAAAACTGTACACAATACTCCAGGTGTGGTCTCACCAAGGCCCTGTTCAAGTGCAGTAGAACCTCCCTGCTATACTCAAATCATTTTGCTATGAATGCTAACATACCATTCGCTTTCTTCACTGCCTGCTGCACCTGCATGCCTGCTTTCAATGACTGGTGTACCATGACACCCAGGTTTCGTTGCATCTCCCCTTTTCCTAATCGGCCACCATTCAGATAATAGTCTACTTTCCTGTTCTTGCCACCAAAGTGGATAACCTCACATTTATCCACATTATACTGCATCTGCCATGCATTTGCCCACTCACCCAACCTATCCAAGTCACCTTGCAGCCTCCAAGCATCCTCCTCACAGTTAACACTGCCCCCCAGCTTCGTTTCATCCGCAAACATGGAGATGTTGCATTCAATTCCCTCGTCCAAATCATTAATATATATTGTAAATAGCTGGGATCACAGCACTGAGCCTTGCGGTACCCCGCTAGTCACTGCCTGCCATTCTGAAAAGGACCCGTTTACTCCTACTCTGTGCTTCCTATCATCCAGCCAGTTCTCTATCCGCATCAATATTGAACCCCGAATACCGTGTGCTTTAAGTTTGCATACTAATCTCTTATGTGGGACCTTGTCGAAAGCCTTGTGAAAGTCCAGATATAACACATCCACTGGTTCTCCCTTATCCACTCTACTAGTTACATCCTCGAAAAATTCTATAAGATTCGTCAGACATGATTTAACTTTCGTAAATCCATGCTGACTTTGTCCAATGATTTCACCACTTTCCAAATGTGCTGCTATCCCATCTTTAATAACTGATTCTAGCATTTTCCCCACTACCGATGTTAGATTTACTGGTCTGTAATTCCCCGTTTTCTCTCTCCCTCCCTTTTTAAAAAGTGGGGTTACATTAGCTACCCTCCAATCCTCAGGAACTACTACAGAATCTAAAGAGTTTTGAAAAATTATCACATGCATCCACTATTACTGGGGCTATAGATGAGGTTTCTGGATGCAATAGATGAGGTTGGAGGAGATGCAGGTGAACCTCTGTCACACCTGGAATGACTGCTTGGGTCCTTGAATGGAGTCGAGGGTGGAGGTAAAGCGACAAGTGTAGCATCTCTTGCGGTTGCAAGGGAAAGTGCCCGGGGAGGGGGTGGTGCGGGAGGGAAGGGAAGAATTGACCAGGGAGCTATGGAGGGAGCGGTCTTTGCGGAAAGCAGACAGGGGGGAGATGGGAAGATGTGGCGAGTGGTGGGGTCACGTTGGAGGTGGTGAAAATGACGGAGGACTGTTTGTTGTATGTGACGGCTAGTGGGGTGAAAGGTGAGGACTAGAGGGACTCTGCCCTTGTTACGAGTGGGGGGATGGGGAGAGAGACCAATGTTACCGGGTATTGAAGAGACCCTGGTGAGAGCCTTAGCTATAGTGGGGGAGGGGA
The DNA here is from genome assembly GCA_038087875.1 of Malacoraja senta. NCBI lineage: Eukaryota > Metazoa > Chordata > Chondrichthyes > Rajiformes > Rajidae > Malacoraja > Malacoraja senta. The sequence continues at coordinate 8,847 of JAXLNO010005272.1, read as the reverse complement.
ACCCCCGTGCCCTGAAGAATGAGGACATTTTCGATGCCCTGGTGTGGAACACCTCATCCTGCGAGCAGATGCGGCGTAGATGGAGGATTTTGGGAGTAGGGCATGGAGTCCTTACAGGAAGGTACACAAAAATGCTGGAGAAACTCAGCGGGTGTAGCAGCATCTATGGAGCGAAGGAAATAGGCAACGTTTCGTGCCAAAACCCTTCTTCAGATTGATGGGGGACTTCAGACTTCAAACTTCAGAGTTCCTGCAACGAGTCCTTACACAAAGCAGGGTGGGAAGAAGTGTAGTCTAGATAGCCATGGGAGTCAGTGGGTTTATAGTGGTCTATCACCTGCGATGGAGATAGTGAGGTCAAGAAATGGAAGGGAAGTGTCGGAAATGGTCCAGGTGTATTTGAGTGCCGGATGGAAGTTGGTGGTGAAGCGGATGAAGTCAGTCAGTTGTGTGTGGGTGCAGGATGTGGCACCAAAGCAGTCGTCGATGTAGCGGAGGTAGAGGTCGGGGATGGTGCCCTGGTACGCCTCGAACAAGGATTGTTCGACGTACCCTACAAAGAGGCAGGCATAGCTGGGGCCCATGCGCGAGCCCATAGCTATGCCTTGTATTTGGAGGAAAAGTGGTACTGTCCTGGAAAGTGTTGCAGAACAAGGTGGCGCAGCGGTAGTGTTGCTCTTTACAGCACCTGAGACCCGGGTTTGATCCCGACTATGGGTGCTATCTGTACGGAGCATGTACGTTCTCTCTGGAACCTGCATGGGGTTTTTCCGAGAGCTTTAGTTTCCTCCCGCACTCCAAAGACGTGCAGGTTTGTAGGTTAATTGGCTTGGTATTGTGTAAAAATTGTCCCTTGCGTGTGTAGGGTAGTGTTAATGTGCGGGGATCACTGGTCGTTGTAGACTCGGTGGGCCGAAGAGCCTGTTTCCGCACTGTATCTCTAAAATAAAATAAACTAAACAGAAATCAGAGTGTACTGGTCCATGGTCCCCAAAAAGTGGCAGGTGGGGTAGTCAGTGTGGGAAATAAGATGTTTGGCATTTGCCTTAATTGGGGAGGGTATTGACTACAAAATATGGCAGATCCCAATGCAACTGTACGTCATTGGATACTGTGTGCAGTCTGGTCACTCACCTATAGGAAGGATGTAATTAAGTTGGCAAGAGGGATTCACCAGGATGTTACCTGCATTTGCGATCTTATGTTATTGGGAGAGGTTTGATAGACTGGGACTTTTTCCTCTGGATCATAGGAGCCTGAAGGGTGACCTTATTGAGGTACAAGATCATGAGGGGCATGAACAAAGTGAACATTCACTGTATCACACTCACTCACAATATTGTGAACAAATTTGGGCAAAATATCTGAGCAAGGATTTGCTGGCTCTGGAGAGGGTCCTGGGGAGATTTACAAGAATTATCCCAGGCATGAGCAGGTTAACATATGATGAGCACTGGGCCTGTACTCGCTGGAGTTTAGAAGAATGAGGGGGGACCTCATTGAAACGTACAGAATAGTTAAAGGCTTGGATAGATAGAGTGGATGTGGAGAGGATGTTTCCACTAGTTGGACTAGAGGTCACAGCCTCAAAATTAAGGGACATTCTTTGAGGAAGGAGATGAGGAGGAATAGTAAGATTAAACGAGAACTTACCAGTTTGAAGTTTGATCTTTATTATATGAGGAGTTACGTTGGTGATTACGTGAAGAAGACCCGTCAGGGCGCCTGCGCGTCAATCTTCAAAGCAGCGGTGTGAAATCACAAACAACAAGAACGAAGTAATATAGTAACATAGTAAAAACGAGTAAATTTAGAACTTCCATCAGACCTTTATGAAAGAGGGTTGGGCGTGGTGGGCACGTAATCACCAACGTAACTCCTCATAAAATAAAGATCAAACTTCAAACTGGTAAGTTCTCGTTTAATCTTACTATTTTACTTCGGAGTCACGTGAGTGACTAAATGAAGATTTGTGATTTCAGGCCGCAGATACAAATCCCGGCTTCTCACTGCATTGATTGACTCGGAACGAGAAATAATCAATAATGCATTAACAATGACATTTGCATGACAAATGCAGTAATTCATTTATTTGAATAATAGAATTAACAGTATCCCCTTTAACCCAGGGGAATTTAAGCAGAACTTAATATAGTATCCGCAAACAGCCCCGTGTTGGCAATAGGCCGATGGTAAAAGTGTTGAAACACCAACTTATTAGATCACCCGGCGGCTGCGAGAATATGGTCGACGGGACGTCCTTCGCCCTGGCCGCCAATGTTGCTGCTAAATCGAATGAGATGTAAAAACATCACTGTTCCCACCTGCAGGAACCAAGACTTGTTTTAACCATCTTGAAATAGTCTGAACTGACACTATCTTGTATGGTTTTCCGTGAATGATAAACAATCTTGTTTTCATATTTCATAAGACCTTTGTAGCCTCAATGTATTGCAACAAATATGTCTTAACACATAGACATGGATCCATGGAATATGCTAATAAAGACTCTTTAATCCTGTCACACCTGACCCTACTTCATTTGAGTAGGTCATAAATGTAAAACATAACATTATCCTGAGGTACTTCCATCCTGTGTATCTGTAACTTTTGTAATGTCTGCACTCTCTGTGCTTGTTACAAATGCCATAAGCATTACTACCTTCATGCTGAATTTGGCCAAAATCAGAATCGTACCAAGAGTCCATTGATGAAGTAGCTTAAAACCACTCTATATTCCAGATTGCTATACCTAGGTTTAGAAGGTCTGGAATTAAAAATTCCTTTCATTAATCTGGAAATGAAAGAACGAGACTCAACAGGATGTCTTTCCGACCCCATCAAGAAAAAAACGAGGACAATGTACTTCTGTCTGTATAAATCACACTATAACTCAACCCCTCATAATAGAGTGTTGATAAAACCTAAGACATTTGAGACATGTGCCGTACAACATTCAATATTCTTTTGTACACAGAAAATTTTCCCATTCTTTACATAATGGGAAAGCAGCATTTATAGAGTCACAACCTCAGATTCGCAAATGTACTGCTTTTGAATGCTCTTCCGCCAGACTGCTGTAAGCATGTCCACAGTATGCCCAGACAATCCTCTTTTTAAAACCTGCAAATTAACAGATCCATACAGGCATATAACGGATGTTACTCTCCAATTATCGGATACACCAGTAAATTCCTTCTTTTGGGAACCTTTATCAGAAACTGTGTCATTAATTCCAATATCAAAGGGAACCATGGCTGCGTAGACCAGTCCGGCACCACCAGTACCCCAGAGGCAGCATCCTGCATCATTTTAAGTTTATGAGACAGAATGATGGAAAATGCATATAAAAACATACAACCCTAATGTAGCGAGAAAGCATCAATCGCTACTGTCTCCCAATGTAGTTCCCATAACACATATCTCTGTAACTGGTGATTGAGTCTGGATGGAAACAAGTCGTATCTGGCTTCCCAAATCTGACTACTATATCATTAAAATCTTAAGATTCAACATCCATTCTTTGTTATCATGGAAATTCCCGTAACCTGGTGTCTGCTACTATATTGAATCTACCTGGTAGATAAATAGCTGAAACCAAATATTTGTCAACACACCAAGTCCAGATTTGATTAGCCAATTTGTCACATGACACTGACTTAATTCCACCCATACGATTAATACGTGCCATTGCTGTAGTATTGGTAATTTGAAGCTCAACATGCAGATTAGTTGTATTAACAACAAGCTTGGAGCTCATAAGCCTTCCAACAGCTGTAAAACGTTGATTCTCCATGTCTGCAAAAAAATAATGCCTCTTCCATATTCCATCTGTCCACAGATGGATACCATTTCAGTGGCACCAATCCTAGTGCACTGACATCAGTCTGTAAGACCATTGAAGGCTGTTCAATCAGTATCTTGATCGAACTACTGGGGAGACATGTTAAATCCACCACTGCAAATCAGAAGCAGCATTTGTTGTTTAACTGCATGGCCTTTCAAAAATGGCCGCCATGCATCCTAGTGCCTTTTCTTTTTGCCGTCTGTAGCTGCTGGTAGTACAATGGCCCATATTGTATTGCGGAAAATAGCACTAATTTTCCTAGCAAGCTGGCCACCTGTCTTAATTGAAGATTGTTGCTTTTTCAACAGCTTAAGGCAACCATCAATCAGCTCTACCCTTTACCCTGGGTAAAATTACTACCGTGTCTTTTTAAAAAAAATAATTTTATTTTTTTATATAATAAAAATTAGAAAAACTTGTGATGTATGGTGTGTGAAAAGGAAAAGGGGGGAAAGAGGGAAAGTGAAAGTGAAAAAAAAGGGAAAGAGAAAGAGAAAGAGTAGAAAGTAGGAGATTATAGGAGATCGTTATTTATATTCTTGACCTTCCTGAAACAATTGGTTTCTACGATTTTGTTGCACCATATGTTTCCAAGAAGTCGATAAATGGAGCCCAACTCGTTAAGAATTGGTCTGGTTTATTTGTTAGGAGGAATCGCATTTCTTCAAGATGTGCGGTGTCCAACATGTTTGAAATCCACATTTTAAGCGTTGGTATGGGTGTATTTTTCCAAAATTTAAGTATATGTTTATTTGCCGTTATTAACCCATAATTTTAAAATGAATTTTGAAATGTGTTCAATTTGTTCCCATCTTCCGTTACTCCAAGTAGAATCATTTCAATGTTAGGCTCCATTTTTATCTTGAATAATTTTGTAAATATTTCAAAGATATTGCTCCAGAATTTATGAAGTTTTATGCAGGAAACAAAAGAGTGTGTTATAGTGGCATTTTGAGATAAACATTTATCACAAATGGGAGAAGTATTTGGATAGAATTTATTCAGTCTAGTTTTTGAATAATATAATCTATGTAAAATTTTAAATTGAATTAAGTTATGTCTTACATTAATCGAACATTTGTGTATATATATCAAATACTTTTCCCATGTTTCGTTTGTGATTTTTATCATTAATTCTCGTTACCAATCTTCTCTAAGTGCCTCTGTCGATGGTAGTTCTATATTTAAAATACTATTATATAAATATGATATAAATTTCTGCGAGTCAGCCTTAATATTCATTGCTTCTTCCAGTGGGTCTAAAGTTATAGTTTGGTGTCTTTGTATCTATTTCTTCATGAAGTCGCAGATCTGAAGGTATTTAAAATATTGGTTATTTTTCAGCTTAAATTTTAATTGTAATTGTTGGAATGATAACAGATTTCCCATTTCATACATATCGCCGATCCTTTTAATTCCCATTCTTTCCCATTGGTTATATGTTTTATCGATAAGAGATGATTTAAATGAAGGATTATTCACTATTGGCGTTAACAATGATAGGTTTCTTAATTTTAAAGTTAATTTTATTTGTTTCCAAATTCTTATTGTATTATGGATAATTGGGTTATTCTTATATATTGTGTTGTTCAGTTTTATCGGGGAGAAGAGGATAGCTCCTATATTACAAGGAGAACAATCCTCTTTCTCCATTCTTATCCATTCTGTCTGTTGGGTAGGACTGTCCAACCAATAAATTATATTCTTAAAATGCACTGCCCAATAATAATACAAAAAGTTCGGAAGTGAAAGTCCCCCAACGTCTTTGGATTTACACAGGTGTTTTCTTTGAATTCTATGTGATCTATAGTCCCAAATAAAGTTGGTAATATTAGAGTCTAGTTTTTTGAAAATGTTTTTTGGTATATATAATGGTATAGATTGAAATATGTATAATATTTGTGTTAAATAGATCATTTTTATAGCATTTATTCTGCCTATTAATGACAACAGGAGTGTTTTCCAGAATTTAATCAGCGCATAAAATTAGCATTAAATAATGATTTGTATTTTCTAGTAATTTGAATACCCAAATACTTAAATTTTTCTGTTGCAATTTTAAAGGGGAATTTTAATAGGTGTCGATACTTGAGGTTTTAACGTCATGATTTCACTTTTATTCCAATTTATTCTATATCCTGAAAAAGAACCGAATTCCTCTATTAAAAACAAGAAAAAGAAAATACTATAAATAAAATTAAAGCCGAGAACGGTGAATTACTAATATTACCTAAAGATATTAATAAAAGATTTGCTCAATATTATCAAAATTTATATACATCAAAAACTAAAACAGAAGATAGTAAAATTAAAAAAAATTTAGATAATTGTAATCTACCAAAACTTGATCTTTTGGAACAAGAAGAACTCGGAGCGCAAATTACAATCGAAGAAATAGGTGAAACAATAAAATCGTTGAAAAATGGTAAGATGGTTTTAGTAATGAATTTTATTTAAAAAATTCATGAGATAACGACCCCCTATTTATTTAATTTATATACTCACGCTTTTAAAGAAAATAAATTACCGGAAACATTAGCAGAATCAACTATCACGCTTATTCCAAAGAAAGATAAAGATCTAGAGGAACCGTGCTCATATAGAGCTATATCACTTTTAAATACAGATCAGAAAATTTTAGCAAAAACTTTAGCCAGAAGATTAAGCAAATATATTAGTAAATTGATAAATCCTGATCAAACGGGGTTTATACCCAAAAGATATTCATTTAATAATTTGAGACGCCTGTTTAATATAATGTACTCACATAAAGTGGAGGAAGAAGACATATCAATTATTTCTTTGGACGCAGAGAAAGCATTTGATCAGCTAGAATGGCAGTATTTATACAAAGTATTACAAAAATTTAATATGGGAGAGAATTTTATTACATGGGTGAAATTATTATATGATAAACCGATGGCAAGAATATTAACTAATAGTATGTTATCTCAAAAATTTCAATTATCAAGGGGTAATAGGCAGGGATGTGCTTTATCACCCCTGCTATTTGCCCTTATGATAGAACCTTTGGCTGAAAGTATAAGAAGTCATCCGAATATTCAGGGTTATAATACTAGGGACTCAAATAATAAAATTTCATTATATGCAGACGATATTCTGTTATATATAACAAACTCACAAATGAGCATACCAAATTTATTAAACTTAATAGAGGAATTTGGATCCTTTTCTGGATATAGAATAAATTGGAACAAAAGTGAAATTATGACGTTAAAACCTCAAGAATCCACACACTTACTGAAGTTCCCCTTTAAAATAGTAACAGAAAAATTTAAATATTTGGGTATTCAGATTACTAGAAAACATAAAGCTTTATTCAATGCTAATTTTCTACCTTTAATAAATAAACTTAATATAATGATTACATTTTGGAAAACACTTTCTTTATCATTAATAGGTAGAATAAACGCTATAAAAATGATTTTTCTACCACAGTTACTATATCTATTTCAGTCTATACCAGTATATGTACCAAAATATTTTTTTTCTAAATTAATCTCTAATATTACAAATTTTGTTTGGGACTATAAATCACATAGAATTAAAAAAGAACACTAATGTAAATCAAAAGATGTCGGGGGACTTTCACTCCCGAATTTTCTGTATTACTATTGGGCAATACATATTAAGAATATAATTTACTGGTTGGATAGTTCAACCCAACAGACAGAATGGATAAAAATGGAGAAAGAGGATTGTTACCCTTGTAATATAGGAACGATCCTCTTCTCCCCGAAAAAAATGAACAATACAATATATAAGAAGAACCCAATTATACAAGATACAATAAGAATATGGAAACAAATAAAATTATCCTTAAAATTAAGAAACCTATCATTGTTAACACCGATAGCGTATAATCCTTTATTTAAACCATCTATGATGGACAAAACATATAATCAATGGGAAAGTTTAGGAATTAAAAGGATTGGGGACATGTATGAAATGGGAGATTTACTATCATTTCAACAATTACAATTAAAATTTAAACTGAAAAACAATCATTATTTTAAATATTTTCAGATTTGCAATTTCTTGAAGACATATATACAGGGATATCAAAAAATAACTCCTGATTTATTGGAAGAAGTAATGAATATTAAAGCTGATACACAAAAATTAATATCATATTTATATAATAGTATTTTAAATATAGATTTACCTGCGACTCAGGTAATTAGAGAAGAGTGGGAACGGGAATTAACGATAAAAATTACGAAGGTTACATGGGAAAAGTATTTGACATACATTCACAAATGTTCGGTTAATGCAAGATTATAACCTAATTCAATTAAAAATTTTACATAGATTGTATTACTCAAAAACAAGATTAAATACATTTTATCCAAATATATCCCCCACTTGCGATAAATGTTTAACCCAAGATGCAACTATAACACACTCTTTTGTTTCCTGTATAAAACTTCATAGATTTTGGAGTGATATTTTTTAAATATTCACAAAATTATTTAAGATAAAAATGGAACCCAATAATGAATTGATTATATTTGGGGTAATAGAAGATGGGAATAAATTGAATCCATCTCAAAAATTATTTTTAAATTATGGTTTAATAATAGCAAAAAAATTTATATTGAAATTTTGGAAAAATACACCAATACCAACGCTCAAAATGTGGATTGCATGTATGTTGGACACCGCACATCTTGAGGAAATGCGATTCCTCCTAATAGATAAATTTGACCAATTCACAACGAGTTGGTCTCCATTTGTCGTCTTTTTGGAATCATGTGGTGCAACACAATTGTAAAAGCTAATTCGTGACTGGGCGAGGGATGGTCAAGATTATAAATAAGATCTCCTTACTTCTTTTTTTTATTTTTCTTTCTTTTTCTTCTTTTATTTTCTTTTTTCTATTTTCTATTTCTTAATTTTCTTCTTTCACTCTATTTTTCTTTTTCACACACTATATCTCACATTTTTCTATTTTTCATTATCTAACTTCTTTTTCTTTT
>JAXLNO010005271.1:0-34804 GCA_038087875.1 Malacoraja senta | reverse complement strand
AGTGGCGGCGGCTGTGCGGCACACGTGACTCACTAGCGGCGGCTGTGGCGGCGGCTGTGCTGATCGCGGCGCTGTAGCGGTGGCTGTGGCGGCGGCCGTGCCGCACACGTGACTCACTAGCTGTGGCGGTGCAAGTTCGACGCACAGCGCTCGTGCCACACTGGCGGCGGCTGTGGCAGCGGCCGTGCCGCACTCGTGCCTCACTGGCGGAGGCTGTGCGGTAAGGACATATTTTTTAACAGTGTTGGTTTTATTTTAGCACCGTGGGAACAACGCCGCACGGCCCCGGAATTGTGCGTTTGACCGAGTGCGCGGTCTATGGCGGCCCAGGAGTGGTAGATTGTTCCTGTTTCGCCGCCAATGACCGCAGACTCGTGAGACAGGCCTTTTAACAATCTTATATGTTTCAATAAGAAACCCTCTCATCCTTCTAAACTCCAGAGTGTACAAGCCCAGCCGCTCCATTCTTTCAGAAAACTGGGGACATTAGAAGATCTCCAAAGACCTTGGCACATCAACCAGAAACAAGTAGAATAACTGTAGAGGGAGAAACAGCAGCAGGTGAGAAGATTCTACATTCACCTCAAAATATCAAACACTGGGTGGACAGGGCCTGGAAAAATAACTCTAGGCCCAATGTTTCAAGGTCAGTTTATCGTCACATGTACCAATTAAGGTTCAGTGAAATTCAAATGTGTCTGCAGTAGTGAATCCTACAGGGTAGTAGATTAATTGACTATTTTCATAATCAAACTGGCACAGCAACATGCCAGCGATATCAAAGTCAACATTTCACACAAACAGTGAACTCCCTGACTGAGCTGCCCAATGCTGTAACTCTTACTATGGGCATCAAACGTGACCCCCTGAGTTACTCCAGCACTCTGTGAAACGTCATCTATCCCTGTTCCCCACAGATGATGGCTGACCCGCTGAGTTACTCCAGCACTCAGTGAAACGTCACCTATCCATGTTCTCCACAGATGCTGCCTGACCCGCTGAGTTACTCCAGCACCCTGTGAAACGTCACCTATCCATGTTCTCCACAGATGCTGCCCGACCCGCTCAGTTACTCCAGCACGTTGTGCCTTTTTTTGTTCCTTGATTTTCATCCCAAATCTTCCCTGGTTTCAGGGTTTTTACTAAATTTGGCATCTGTGCAATGGGTGCATTACAGGGAAAGGTAAAGGGTCACAGAGCAATAAAGAACCATTTTGCAGTAAAGAGGACAATTTCTAATATGTAGACAGCGCTCCCAATGTGCAGTGAATTCACATAACTTGGTGGGAGTGGCGGCGCCTAACGGCAGCGGCTCACCTACAGTCGTCCGTCTTTTTTTTTTTTTGTAACGGCAGCGGCTCACCTACAGTCGTCCGTCTTTTTTTTTTTTTTGTCTTGTTAAATGTATGTCCTCGAGCTTAGTTTTTATTATTTTTTAGCTGTGTATATGTGGGGGTGGAGGGGGGGATGTTGGGGAAACCGTTAATCTCTTCCCCGTACTGGGACCTGACTTTTTCCCTGTCGGATCTCCGATGTCGTTGGGCCTAACATTGTGGAGGCGGCGGCGGCCTCCGGCCGGGACTAACCTGAGGGTTCCAGTCGCGGAGCCTACGGACCTGACCATTGCGGAGCTGGCCGGCTTTGGAGCGGGGAGAGCTGTGGTGGCGCTCGGCTGCGACCCGACTTTGGAGTTTCGGAAGCTCCGGCTGCAGGCCCGGTGGACAGGAACATCGGGAGCTCCAGGTCCTGGTGGGAGGACGGCTTTCAGAGCTCCCGCAACGGCAACTTCTCCCTCTGGACGCGCGGGGTTTAAAGGACACGGACGGGACTGACCATCGTCCGCCGGGGGCTCTAACATCGGAGCCCCAGTTCGCCTAGACACTGCAGTTGGACTCCGGGTTGGACTGCTTGAACGGCGGGGTTTGAAGGGCGCGTGGTTTGAAGGGCGCGGAGCCGGGGCCTAGCATCGCCCGGCGTGGCTGAATGCCACGGCACTTGCCATCGTCCGCCGGGGGCATTAACACCGGAGCCCCAGTTCGCCTCGACGCTGCAGTTGACTGCTGGACCGCGGGTGAAGAATAAAAGGAAGAGATAAGACTTGCCTTCCATCACAGTGAGGAGGTGTTGGTGACTCACTGTGATGGATGTTTATGTAAACTGTGTTAAGTGTGGGTCTTGTTTTTTTTTGTAATGTGTTAAAAACTGTAGTAATGATATTTCGTTCAAGCCTAGGCTTGAATGACAATAAATAGCATTCAATTCAATTCAATTCAATAACGGGTCGCTCCATTTGTGGTCAACACTCCACCGTGTGGTGATCCGCTGCACTGCAGGCCCGTCCAATTTGTGGTCACACTCCCACCGTGTGGATTAAGAAGAATTGCAGAAGCTGGAAAAATCGGAGGTTGACAAAAATGCTGGAGTAACTCAGCGGGTGAGCAGCATTGTATTGTATTGTATTGTATTGTATATCTTTATTGTCATTTCCTGAGTATTCGCATACCCAGAGGAAACAAAAAAACGTTTCCTCAACCAGTGTCCATTTCAGTGTGCAGTAAAAATAAATAGAAGTAAAATACATAAATCTGAACAAATTACACTCTACTGGCAGGGAACATAAAAACTGACTGCAAAAGTTTTTATAGATATGTGAAGAGAAAGAGATTAGTTAAAACAAATGTAGGTCCCTTGCAGTCAGAAACAGGTGAATTGATCATGGGGAACAAGGATATGGCGGACCAATTGAATAACTACTTTGGTTCCGTCTTCACTAAGGAAGACATAAATAATCTGCCGGAAATAGCAGGGGGCCGCGGGTCAAAGGAGATGGAGGAACTGAGTGAAATCCAGGTTAGTCGGGAAGTGGTGTTGGGTAAATTAAATGGATTTAAAGGCCTATAAATCACCAGGGCCAGATAGGCTGCATCCCAGAGTACTTAAGGAAGTAGCTCCAGAAATAGTGGATGCATTAGTGATAATTTTTCAAAACTCATTAGAATTCTGGAGTAGTTCCTGAGGATTGGAGGGTAGCAAACGTAACCCCACTTTTTAAGAAGGGAGGGAGAGAGAAAACGGGAAATTACAGACCAGTTAGTCTAACATCGGTAGTGGGGAAACTGCTAGAGCGCACATTTGGAAAGTGGTGAAATCATTGGACAAAGTCAGCATGGATTTACGAAAGGTAAATCGTGTCTGACGAATCTTATAAGAATTTTCGAGGATGTAACTAGTAGAGTGGATAGGGGAGAACCAGTGGATGTGTTGTATCTGGACTTTCAGAAGGCTTTCGACAAGGTACCACATAAGAGATTAGGATTCAAACTTAAATCACACGGTATTGGGGATTCAGTATTGAGGTGGATAGAGAACTGGCTGGCAAACAGGAAGCAAAGAGTAGGAAGTAAACGGGTCCTTTTCACAATGTCAGGCAGTGACTAGTGGGTACCGCAAGGCTCAGTGCTGGGACCCAGCTATTTACAATTTATATTAATGATCTGGACGAGGGAATTGAAAGCAACATCTCCAAGTTTGCGGATGACACTAAGCTGGGGGGCAGTGTTAGCTGTGAGGAGGATGCTAGGAGACTGCAAGGTGACTTGGATAGGCTGGGTGAGTGGGCAAATGTTTGGCAGATGCAGTATAATGTGGATAAATGTGAGGTTATCCACTTTGGTGCAAAAACGGGAAGGCAGACTATTATCTAAATGGTGGCCGATTAGGAAATGGGGAGGTGCAGCGAGACCTGGGTGTCATGGTACACCAGTCATTGAAAGTAGGCATGCAGGTGCAGCAGGCAGTGAAGAAAGCGAATGGTATGTTGGCCTTCATAGCAAGAGGATTTGAGTATAGGAGCAGGGAGGTTCTACTGCAGTTGTACAGGGTCTTGGTGAGACCACACCTGGAGTATTGTGTACAGTTTTGGTCTCCAAATCTGAGGAAGGACATTATAGCCATAGAGGGAGTGCAGAGAAGGTTCACCAGACTGATTCCTGGGATGTCAGGACTTTCATATGAAGACAAGACTGGATAGACTTGGCTTATACTCGCTAGAATTTAGGAGATTGAGAGGGGATCTTATAGAAACGTACAAAATTCTTATGGGGTTGGACAGGCTAGATGCAGGAAGATTGTTCCCGATGTTGGGGAAGTCCAGGACAAGGGGTCACAGCTTAAGGATAAGGGGGAAATCCTTTAAGACCGAGATGAGGAAAAACTTTTTCACACAGAAAGTGGTGAATCTCTGGAACTCTCTGCCACAGAGGGTAGTTGAGGCCAGTTCATTGGCTATATTTAAGAGGGAGTTAGATGTGGCCCTTGTGGTTAAGGGATCAGGGGTATGGAGAGAAGGCAGGTACGGGATACTGAGTTGGATGATCAGCATGATCATATTGAATGGCGGTGCAGGCTCGAAGGGCCGAATGGCCTACTCCTGCACCTATTTTCTATGTATCTATGTATCTACTCTACTAAACATCAACAGGCGTTCCGATCGGCAGCGGCACGACAGTGGCTCGGGCTGCAGTGTGTCCAGGTTGGTGGTTGGTGCACGATACTTTGGCAGGGGGGGTAAAGTCCGTTTATCAGTCTTATAACCTGCGGGGGAGCATCCTGCTGGCTTTGCACCTAATGCTCCGGTACTCTTCCCAGATGGCAGGATGCAGAATATGTGATGCGATGGGTGGTAGGGGTCTTTGATGATGGAGATGGCTCTGCTGATACATCTCTTCCTGTATATGTCCAGCAGGAAAGGGAGTGGAGCATCAATAATCCTGCTGGCGGTCTTCACAATCCTGTCTAGTTGGTGCCGTTCGTACGCCTTGCAGCTCCCGAACCAGGAAGTGATGCCGTAGGTTAATGTGCTCTCGATTGTCCCCCTATAAAAAAGTTCGTAGGTGTGTAGTGGGGAGACCTGCTTTATGTAGTCTTCGGAGAGGGTGTAGTCGCTGCTGGCTCTCTTGACCAGTGCTGTGGTGTTGGTCGTGGACGTCAGGTCATCTGACAGGTGGAGTCCTAGGAACTTCACGCTGTTGACCCTTTCCACATCAGCTCCATCGATGTGCAGAGGTGTATGCTGTTGTTTTCCCGCCCTCCTGAAGTCAACCACCATCTCCTTAGTTTTCCCACGTTGAGAATGAGGTTGTGGGATTTGCACCATCCTGTGAGCAGCTCCACCTCCATCCTGTACGCCGACTCATCATTGTCACTGATGAGACCACCACTGTGTGTCATCAGCGAACTTGTTGATGAAGTTGTTGTTGAGTCTAGCAGTACAGTCTGTGTGTAGCAGACTAAACAGCAGGGGCTTAGGACACAGCCTTGGGGCGAGCCAGTGCTCACGGCTATGGTTTTTGATGTCCTACTGCCCACCCTGACTGTCTGCTGCTGTTGTGATAAGAAGTTAAGGACCCAGTTACATGTGCCAGCATCAACCGCCAATAGCTCCAACTTCTCCACCAGCTGCTGCGGAATGATTGTATTAAAGCAGAGCTGAAGTCTATGAAGAGGATCCTGGCATAAGTATTTTTCCGATCAAGGTGTGACAGTACGAGGTTCAGTGTTGTTGAGACTGCGTCCTCTGTGGATCGGTTGGCTCTGTAGGCTGAACTGCAGTGGGTCTAGGTCGGCAGGTAGACTATTTTTGCTATGCTGCATAACCAATCGCTCAAAACACTTCATTACTATGGGTGTTAGAGCACTGGTCGAAAGTCATTATGGCAGGCTGGGTTTGGTTTCTTCGGGACAGGGACGATGGGGGCACTCTTAAGACAGTTGGGCACTACTGCCTGGCTGAGTGAGATGTTAAAAATGTCTGTGAAGACATCTTTCAGTTGCTCGGCGCAGTCTCTTAAAACGCATCCAGGAATGTTGTCCGGCCCTGCAGCTTTGCGTGGGTTGATGCTGGCAAAGCCTTTTTAACTCCGGCTGCGGACAGCCTGAGCAACTGGTCACTGGGAGATGGCAGTAGTGCACGTGTCTGGGTGTGTTTTCACCCTCAAACTGTGCGTAGAACTCATTCAGTTCATCTGGTAGAGAGGGGTCGTTTTGGCATATCCGCAGCGGGGGGGGGGGGGGGCTTGTAGTCAGTGATGGTATGAAATCCCTGCCACAAGCGACGTGTGTCTTTGTCATTTGCGAAGTGGCTACTAAGTTTTTGTCCATACAGCCTCTTCGCTTCCCTGATCCCCGGGATAGGTTACTCCTTGCCAGTTTGTATGCTGCATTGGAGAGAAGGAATAGGTGACGTTTCAGGTCGAGGCCCTTCTTCAGACTGAAGTTGGGGTGGGGGGTGCGGGATAAAGGAAGGAAAAGGCGGAGGCAGAAGGCTGTGGGAGAGCTGGGAAGGGGAAGGAGGGAGAAACCACTGAAATTGGAGAATGGGAAGATGTGGCCAGTGGTGGGATCCGTTGGAGGTGGCGAAAATGTTGGAGGATTATCTGTTGTATGTGACGGCTGGCAGGGTGGAAGGTGAGGACATGGGGGACTCTGTCCTTGTAATGAGTAGGGGGGTGGGGAGTAAGAGCGGAGCTACGGGATATAGAGGAGCCCATGATAGTAGAAGAGGGGAACCCCCATTCCCTAAAGAATGAGGACATCACCGATGCCCTGGTTTGGAACACTTCATCTTGGGCGCAGATGTGGCCAGTGTAGTCCAGATAGCCATGGGCGTCAGTGGGTTTGAAGTAGATGTCGGTCAGTAGTCTGTTACCTGTGATAGACAAGTAACGCCAGAGTAGGCCATTCGGCCTTCGAGCCAGCACCGCCATTCAATGAGATCATAGCTGATCATCCCCAATCAGGCCCCGTTCCTGCCTTCTCCCCATATCCCCTGACTCTGCTATTTTTTAAGAGCCCTATCTAGCTCTCTCTTGAAAGCTGCCAGAGAACCGGCCTCCACCGCCCTCTGAGGCGGAGAATTCCACAGACTCACCACTCTCTGTGAGAAAAAGTGTTTCCTCGTCTCCGTTCTAAATGGCCGACCCCTTATTCTTAAACTGTGGCCCCTGGTTCTGGACTCCCCCAACATTGGGAACATGTTTCCTGCCTCTAGCTTGTCCAAACACCTTAACAATTATATATGTTTCAATAAGATCCCCTCTCATCTTTCTAAACTCCAGAGTATACAAGCCCAGCTGCTCCATTCTCTCAGCATATGACACTCCCGCCATCCCTGGAATTAACCATGTAAACCTACGTTGCACTCCCTCAATAGCAAGAATGTCCTTCCTCAAATTAGGAGACCAAAACTGCACACAATACTCCAGGTGTGGTCTCACTAGGGCCCTGTACAACTGCAGAAGTACCTCTTTGCTCCTATATTCGATTCCTCTAGTTATAAAGGCCAACATGCCATTCGCTTTCTTCACTGCCTGCTGTACCTGCAATGGGGGGCATGGGAGACTCTGTCCTTGTTACGAGTAGGGGGATGAGGAGTAAGAGCAGAGAGATATATAGAGACCATGATAAGATTGCTGGAGAAACTCAGCAGGTCAGGCACCATCTGGCACCAAGGATGTGATATTTTGGGTAA
The DNA here is from genome assembly GCA_038087875.1 of Malacoraja senta. Taxonomy (NCBI): domain Eukaryota; kingdom Metazoa; phylum Chordata; class Chondrichthyes; order Rajiformes; family Rajidae; genus Malacoraja; species Malacoraja senta. The sequence continues at coordinate 27,276 of JAXLNO010005271.1, read as the reverse complement.
GAACCCTTCTATTGCATCGCCAAATCACTTGTTTCTCCAGAGATGCTGCCTGACCCACTCAGTCACTCCAGCAATGTGTCTATCTTTGGTATAAACCAGCATCTACAGGTCTTGGTTTCTACATTTTACATCAGCCAGATTCAATTTCAGTTGAGATAAGGTTAGGGTATCATCACTTTAGTAAAGATACATCCTTTTATTCTGACACTGTGCCCTCTGGTCCGAGACTCTCCCACTAGTAGAAACATCCTTTTAGTTCAGAGATACAGCACAGAATCAGCACTTCCAGTTGCACCAGAAATAAAATCATTAAAAATCCTGGACACTTCAAATGACAAAAATTAAAAGGAAAAGTCAGCAGAATTAATCAAAGAAGCAAACACAATTCAGTAGAGAGCGATAGTGTTCTCACCGACCTCATGCCCTGGAGATGTAGATCCACATCAGACACAAGGGGAGACTCCCTGTCTCTACCCTGAGCACTGCTCCCATCCACAGCCCAGGACCACTGCTCCCATCCACAGCCCAGGACCACTGCTCCCATCCACAGCCCAGGACCACTGCTCCCATCCACAGCCCAGGACCACTGCTCCCATCCACAGCCCAGGACCACTGCTCCCATCCACAGCCCAGGACCACTGCTCCCATCCACAGCCCAGGACCACTGCTCCCATCCACAACCCAGGACCACTGCTCCCATCCACAACCCAGGACCACTGGTCCCATCGACAGCCCAGGACCACTGCTCCCATCCACAGCCCAGGACCACTGTTCCCGTCCACAACAGCCCAGATCCACAGCCCAGGACAACTGCTCCCATCCACAGCCCAGGACAACTGCACTCAGACACTCCCACAACTCCCACCCTTTTATACCCAGCAGCTGACAATTTTTCTATTCAGCTTCAATCAAGCCAATTTTCACCTTAACCCTTCGCCCACCAGTGGCCAATCAATGTTTGTTGCACACATGATGATATCCACCTGGGGCAGTAGTTGTCTGCGGGACAATAAATGCCCTCTGACGTTGCTTTTTACATAAAGTGGCTGCTTGCATTTCCTTAAGTCAGAGACGAAACACAGAAACAGAATTAGGCCATTTGGCCCATCGAGTCTACCCCACCATTCAATCATGGCTGATCTATCTCTCCCTCCTAACCCCATTCTCCTGCCTTCTCCCCATAACCCCTGACACCCGCACTAATTAACAATCTATCTATCTCTGCCTTAAATATATCCACTGACTTGTGGTCTCCACCACCGTCTGTGGGAATGAATTCCACAGATTCACCACCTTCTGGCTAAAGAAATTCCTCCTTATCTCCTTCCTAAAGGAACGTCCTATAATTCTGAGGCTGTGCCCTCTGGTCCTAGACTCTCCCACTAGTAGAAACATCCTCTCCACATCCACTCTATCCGGGCCTTTCACTGTTCGGTGATGTTTCAATGCCCCCCCCCCACCCCCCCATCTTCTAAACTCCAGCGAGTACAGGCCCAGCGCCGACAAACGCTCATCGTACGTTAACCCACTCGTTCCTGGGATCGTTCTTGTAAACGCTAACTCTTTTGTCTTGCTGATGTTGAGGGATGGATTGTTATCCTGACCATAGGTGCAGGAGTGGGCCATTCGGCCCTTCAGGACAGAAGGTTCTCAATATTTTTCCCAAATTCTATCTCATATCATCTTTGCTGCTCATGTGGCTGAAATACTGTTCTGACCAGTGGACGGACGTCTCGATCCCATTGGCCTGAGACCCGGCCACAAGTTGTGGGTGGAAAAGTCATGACCCCGAGGGACATTGTTGTCAAGGGTCATGGTGGAGGGAATATTCTGATCAATTCTAACGTCTGAGAAGTGAATAGTGATGATTTGTTAATTCATCATGGCTGAAGCAGGTGGGCTCACTTCTGACTAGACTTTACTGTGGACATTTAAACCGGAAAAGTAAACTTTCTTTATTAACAATGAATGACTCAGAGAAAGGAGAATGTTACTCTTGGAAGTTCATAGAGTCACAGCATGGAAACAGGCCCTTCCTTTGGCCCAACTTGCCCACCCCGACCAACATGCCCCATCTACACTAGTCCCACCCCGACCAACATGCCCCATCTACACTCGTCCCACCCCGACCAACATGCCCCGTCTACACTAGTCCCACCCCGACCAACATGCCCCGACTACACTAGTCCCACCCCGACCAACATGCCCCGTCTACACTAGTCCCACCCCGACCAACATGCCCCATCTACACTCGTCCCACCACGACCAACATGCCCCATCTACACTAGTCCCACCCCGACCAACATGCCCATCTACACTAGTCCCACCAGGACCAACATGACCCATCTACACTAATCCCACCCCGACCAACATGCCCCATCTACACTAGTCCCACCCCGACCAACATGCCCCATCTACACTAGTCCCACCTGCCTGCGTTTGGCCCATGTCCCTCCAAACCTGTCCTATCCAAGTGCCTCTTAAACGTTGAGATAGTCCCTGCCTCAACTACCTCCTCCGGCAGCTCATTCCATACACCCACCATCCTCTGTGGGGAAAAGTTGCCCATCAGATTGACATTATTAATGTGAACCATTTGTGCACAACTCTGCTGGTGTGAGTAATAAATGAAATGATAGATAGCAAAAATACACAGTGGTGGAGCGGTAGAGTTGCTGCCTCACAGTGCCAGAGACCCGGGTTCCATCCTGAACACGGGTGCTGTCTGTACGGAGTTTGCACGCTCTGCCCGTGATCTGCGTGGGTTTTCTCCGGGTGCTCCGGTTTCCTTCCGCATTCCAAAGACCTGCTTATTTGTAGGTTAATTGGCTTCTGTAAAATTGTCCCTAATGTGTGTAGGATGGAGCAAGTGTACGGGGTGATCACTGGTCGGCGATGACTCTATGGGCCAAAGGGCCTGTTTCCGTGCAGTATCTCTAAAATCTAAACAATACCCGGTGACTTGGCCTCCACCGCCCTCTGTGGCAATGAATTCCACAGATTCACCACCCTCCGGCTAAAGAAATTCCTCCTCATCTCCTTTCTAAAGCCATGGGTGGGAAAGGCAGAGAGGGTGAGGAGGCCAGACGCGGGCATGTGGGACTAGCTTCGATAGGCATGGCTGTGTGTTTCTGTGCTGTGGGACTGACGGGGCTCAACAGGGTAGTAGTTTGATGCTTCAGCCTGCAGCAACCCAGGAGAACCGTGTTCCAGATGCTTCATTAGTTTGTTGTTCTGCACATCGATCGGGAGACGATGAAATCGCCCGTTCACACGCAGCCGCCAGAGCAAACAGTGTACATACAGTGATGACAAACGCAATAAATGCAATATCCAGTGCAGAATAGTGCAAGATTGTGTTGCAGAAAGCCCGGGGTAGCACGGACGTAAGGGGCTGAAGGGCCTGTCGCCGGGCAGGGCGACCACCGATGCTGTCTGTGTGGAGTTTGCTCGCTTCCCCCTCCGTGGTGGACTGGATGCGGGTCGGGGCAGGGGAGACGAGCTCAGCCTTCCAAGCCTCAATCCAAGCTCAGCCTTCCTCCCGCACATCCTAGCCCCGACGGGCCGAGTGCCGCCACCTTCGTCCCCGGACAACAACCGAGGGGAAAAACACAGACAAAATCTCTTCCAACCACCCGAATCCCTCAGGGAATGCCCCTGTCCTGTCCTTGAAATCAAGCCGTCACAATTGTGCACGATCAGTCTGCATTATCCTTTTTTTAATATATAGACGAAAGCTGATCAAGTTCAAGTTGGAATTTATTGTCACATGCACCAATTAAGGTACAGTGATATTTGAGTTACCATACAGCCATACTGAGTAAAAAGCAACAAGACACACAGTCACATATAATAAAATCTAACATAAACATCCACCACAGTGGAATCCACATTCCTCACTGTCATGGAAGGTAACAAAGTTCAATCATCTTCCCCTTTTGTTCACCCGTGGTCGGGGCTGTTGAATCCTCCGCAGTCGCCGCTCGCTGCCGACACACTACAGAAAAGTCCCTTTAAACTTCCATGATCCAAGGACATCCTCATGGAGAAGGCCTAAGCTTGGACAGCTATCCAGCCAGAAGACGCGAAAGTATTGCGGGAGTTTGTGATATTTCTTAGAAGTATGAAAGAAATGACTACCCTCTTAGACCACATGCAAGAAATGAATGTTGTTAGCAATATGAAAATGATCACTCCAAAACTGCCCTATAGACTTAGAGAAAAGATAAAGCTGGTCTGTTAGAGGAAACTGAGAATCGAGAGGCCAAGCTTCCTGATCTGGGGAACTTCATAGAAAAGGAAGTACGGTTCATGTCAAATTTACGCTATGGGAGTTTTCAAGATCCTAAACCAATCGCAACTGTTAAAGGTTCTACCTTTACTAAATCAAAAGGAAGATCAGGACCTAACGGAAGTAGTTTTGATTCCGCTGTAAATACCTGCAGAAACGAAAGGCCAAAAGAAGTTACATCTACTGTTCAGCCAAGATGGTTCTGCTTGTCATCCAGCGAGAAGGGATGGACCACAAGGGATTGGGGGGGGGGCTGTCGATGACTGGTCAGCGCGGACCTTGTATACCATCCCAAGAATGGACACCACATTCTCGACACGGCCAAGGAGAGCTTGTAATAGGAACACTTCTCCATCCGTTTCTCACCACGGATGGCTGACCTGCTGAGTTCTACCGGCACTTTGGAGGGGAATGGACAGGCGATGTGTCGGGTCTGGACCCTTCTTTGGACTGATGGGAGCCTGGGGAGAAAGCTGGAAAAAAGAGATGGGGTCGGGACAGATTCCAGGACTTGATTAGGAGTCTCCTTAATTTGGAGAATTCAATGTTCATGTCATTGGGCTGTAAGCTACGAGGTGCTGTTCCTCCAGTTTGCGTGTCACCTCACTCTAGCAATGGAGGAGGCCCAGGACAGAAACATCAGTGTGGGAGTAGGAAGGGGAGTTAAAATGGTTGGGAACCGGGAGATCCAGCTGGCCTTGGAGCACCAAGCACAAGTGTAGGGTCAAATGCACACCTAGTCCTGATACATTAGACATTAGAAAAGAGACAATAGGTGCAGGAGTAGGCCATTCGGCCCTTCGAACAAGCACCTCCATTCAATGTGATCATGGCTGATCATCCACAATCAGTACCCCGTTCCTGCCTTCTCCCCATACCCCGGGGAATCGCGGACCAGAGGATATGGGTTCAAGGTGAAAAGAATTATTAGGAAACTGAGGGGTAACATTTTCACACAGAGGGTAGTGGGTGTATGGAACTGTCACAGGAGGTAGTTGAGGCTGTGACTATCCCAACGTTTAAGAAACAGTTAGACAGTTACATGGATAGGACAAGTTTGGAGGGATATGGACCAAACACAGGCAGGTGGGACTAGTGTAGCTGGGACTTGTTGGTCGGTGTGGGCAAGTTGGGCCGAAGGGCCTGTTTCCACACTGTATCACTCTATGACTAACACAAAGTGCTGGAGTAACTCAGCGGGTCAGGCAGCATCTGTGGAGAGCATGGATAGGTGACATTCACTCGGTGCTGGAGTAACTCAGCGGGTCAGGCAGCATCTGTGGAGAACATGGATAGGTGACATTCACAGAGTGCTGGAGTAACTCAGCGCGACAGGCAGCATGTCTGGAGACAAGGAATGGGTGACATTTCGGGTCGACACTGAAGAAGGGTCTCGACCCTGAAACATTACCCATTCCTTCCAGCATTTTGTGTCTACCTTAACAGCCCCTATCTATCCATGTGGCGGTGTGCCAGCAGGCTGGAGGAGCAGGCAAAGGCCTTGCCGCAGAGCGTGCAGGTGAAGGGGCGCTGGCTGGTGTGGACTCGTCATTGCTCCAGCAGGTGGTCAAGGCGGGTGAAACCCTTGCCACACTCAGCACACACATAAGGTCTCTCTCCGGTGTGTATCCGCTGGTGCTCCCGCAGCCCCCGTGCTCTCTTGTCACAGTGGGAGCAGCTGCTCGCCGGCGTGGGTCCGCCGGTGCTGCCGCAACCCCCGCAAGCTGTCAAACTGCTCACCGCAGTACGGGCAGTCATAGGGCTGGCCACTGGTGTGCACGCGCTGGTGAGACAGGGCTTGGGAGGCCATGGCAATTTGCTCTCTACACACCGGGCTGGGGAAGGGATGGTCGCCGGCATGCACCCGCTGGTGGGACAGCAGCTTGGAGGTGCGAGTGAAGCCCTTGCCGCACTGGGCGAAGGTGTAGGGGCGCTCGCTGGTGTGGGTGCGCTGGTGCTTCAGCAGGTTGCTGGAGCAGGTGAAGCACTTGCCGCACTGGGCGCAGGTGTAGGGACGCTCGCCGGTGTGGGTGCGCTGGTGCACCAGCAGACTGGTGGAGTGGGTGAAGCCCTTGCCGCACTGGGCGCAGGTGTAGGGGCGCTCGCCGGTCTGGGTGCGCTCGTGCACCCGCAAGCTGCTGGAACGGGTGAAGCCCTTGTCGCACTGGGCACAGGTGTAGGGACGCTTGCCGGTGTGGGAGCGCTGGTGCACCCGCAGGCTGCTGGAGGAGGTGAAGCCCTTGCCGCATTCGCTGCAGGTGTTGGGGCGCTCGCCGGTGTGGGTGCGCTGGTGCTCCAGCAGGTTGCTGGAGTGGGTGAAGCACTTCCCGCAGTCACTGCAGGTGAAGGACCACTCTCCGGTGTGCAGGCGCCTGTGCCTCTTCAGCTCTGGTAACGACTTGAAGCATTTGCCGCAGTCGGAGCAGGTGAAGGGCCGCTCACTGCTGTGCCGTAGCCCCGACAACCAGACAAAGCTCATGTCGCAGGTAGTGCAGCCATAGGGCTTCTCGCCCGTGTGCACCTGCCGGTGGGTCTTCAGATCATTCGTCGTCTTGAAGCTCTTGCCGCAGTCCGAGCAGGTGAAGGGCTTCTCGCCGGAGTGCACGCGGTTGTGCCGCAGCAGGTGGCTGAAGATGGTGAAGCTCTTGCCGCACTCCGAGCAGTCGAAGAGGCGTTCTCTCGTGTGAACCCGCCGGTGGATCTCCAGCTTGCTCGGGCGCTGACACGCCTGGCCACACACGTCGCACTCATAACGCTTCTCCTTGTTGTGCCCCGTCATGTGGTCCTCCATCGAAGCTCAGCCCCTCGAAGCTCAACCCACACACCGAGCAGATGGAGGGGGGGGGGGCTCAACGGCACCCTGGCTGCCCTCAATGGCCGCTCACGTCCCCGTCTCTCCGTCCACAGCAACGGCTCCTAAACCCTGCAGGAGGGGAACACAGAGGGTCAACAAGCTGGCAAACAGGACATTACAAGCACATATTGGGTGCGTTTATGGCGGAGGAAACCGTTATATTATTCTGCGCGGCACAGTGGAGCAGCGGTACAGTTGCTGCCTCACCGCCAGAGACCCGGTACGATGCTGACTATGGGTGCTGTCTGTGTGGAGTCTGTACGTTCTCCCCTTGGCATGCGTGGGTTTTTACTCCGGGTGCTCTGGTTTCCTCCAACATTTCGAAGACGTTCAGGGTTGTAGATTAATCGGCCTCCGCAAAATTGTTAAATTGTCACTGATGTGCGTAGGATAGTGCTAGTGTACGGGGTGATCGCTGGTCGGCGTGGACTCCATGGGCCAAAAGACCGGTTTCCGCGCTGCATCTCTAAATTAAACTAAACCAAAGGGTCTCTACCCAAAATGTCACCCATTCCTTCTCTCCACAGATGCTGCCTGACCCGCTGAGTTACTCCAGCACTCTATCTCTGTCTCTCTCTGTCCCTCTCATCTCTCACTCTGTAACTGTCTCTTTCTCCCTCTCGCTATCTCACTGTCTCTCACTCTCTCTCTCTCCCTCTGTCTCTCTCTCTCTCTATCTGTCTCCCTCACTGTCTCACTCTCTGTCTCTCTCCATTTCTCTCTCTCAATGTTTCTCTCTCTCTCTCTGTATGTCTCTCTCTCTCTCTCTGTCCCTCCCTCTCTCTCTCTCTGCATCTGTCTCTTTCCCCTTTCTCTGTCTCTCCCTCTGTGTGTGTGTGTCTCACTCTCTGTCTCTTTGTCTCTCTCTTTCTCCCTCGCTTTCTCCCTCTTAATGCCTCTCTCTCCATTCTTATCCATTCTGTCTGTTGGGTAGAACTGTCCAACCAGTAATTTATATTCTTAATATGCACTGCCCAATAGTAATACAAAAAGGATTGTTCTCCTTGTAACATAGGAGCGATCCTCTTCTCCCCGATAAACACAATATATAAGAATAACCCAATTATACATGATACAATAAGTATTTGGAAACAAATAAAATTATCTTTAAAATTAAGAAAACTATCATTGTTAATGCCAATAGTGAATAATCCTTTATTTAAACCATCTCTTATTGATAAAACATATAATCAATGGGAAAGAATGGGAATTAAAAGGATCGGTGATATGTATGAAATGGGAAATCTGTTATCATTCCAACAATTACAATTAAAATTTAAACTGAAAAATAACCAATATTTTAAATATCTTCAGATTTGCGACTTCATGAAGAAATACATACAAAGATATCAAAACATAACTTTAGATCCACTGTAAGAAGCAATGAATATTAAGGCTGACACAGAAATTAATATCATATTTATATGATAGTATTTTAAATAGACACCTACCATCGACAGAGGCACTTAGAGAAGAGTGGGAACGAGAATTAATGATAAAAATCACGAGGGAAACATGGGAAAAGTATTTGATATATATACACAAATGTTCGATTAATGTAAGACATAATTTAATTCAATTTAAAATTTTACATAGATTATATTATTCAAAAACTAGACTGAATAAATTCTATCCAAATACGTCCCCCATTTGTGATAAATGTTTATCCCAAAATGCAACTATAACACACCCTTTTGTTTCCTGCATAAAACTTTATAAATTCTGGTGATATTTTTGAAATATTTACAAAATTATTCAAGATAAAAATGGAACCTAATACTGAAATGATTATATTTGGAGTGATGGAAGATGGGAATAAATTTGACTCATCTCAAAATTTATTTTTTAATTATGGGTTAATAACGGCAAAAAAACGTATACTTAAATTTTGGAAAAATACACCCATACCAACGCTTAACATGTGGATTTCAAACATGTTGGACACCGCACATCTTGAGGAAATGCGATTCCTCCTAATAGATAAATCATACCAATTCTTAATGAGTTGGTCTCCATTTGTCGATTTTTTGGAAGCATATGGTGCAACAAAATCGTAGAAGCTAATTGTTTCAGGAATGGGTGAGGGATGGTCAAGAATACAGATAACGATCTCCTTAATCTCTTACTTTCTACTCTTTCTCTTTCTATCTTCTTTTCTTCATTTTTCTTCTTTCACCCTTTTCTTTTCACACACTGTAGATCACACGTTTTGCTATCTTTTATTATCTATTCTTTCTTTTTATTTTTCATTAAAAAAAAAGAATCTGTACATAAAATGTAACATGTCAATATATATTAGGCAGCTTGGTGCAATATTCTTGTACTTACTTCTAATAAAATTAAAATTAAAAAATAAAATTTAAAAAATGCCTCTCTCTCCCTCAGTCTCTCCCTCTCTCACACGGTCTTTCTCTCTCTGTGTCTCTCCCACTGTCTCTTTCTGCCTCTCTCCGTCTCCCACTGACTGCCTCTCTGTCTCTCTGTCTCTCACTCTCTCTCACTGACTGTCTCTCTGTCCGTCTCTCCCTGTCTCTCTGTCCCTCTTTCTGTCCCTTTCTGTCCCTGTCTCTCTCTCTCTGTCTCTCCCTCTGTCTCTCTTTCTGCCTCTCTCTGTCTCTCACTGACTCTCTGTCTGTCACTCTCTCTCTCTCTCACTGACTCTGTATCTCTGTCCCTTTCTCTGTCCCTCTCCGTCTCTCTCTCTCTCTCTGTCTCACTGACTCTGTCTCTCTGTCCCTCTCTGTCCCTCTTTCTGTCTCTCTCTGTCTCTCACTGACTCTCTCTCTCTGTCTCACTGACTCTGTCCCTCTCTGTCCCTCTTTCTGTCTCCCTCTCTCCCTGTTTAAGGGCAAGACTGCTTTATCAAAGGGAGCTGACGGAATGTTCTGTGTTGTTTCACAGAGACATGGCTCACCCCCAGCTCCCCAGATTCAGCAGTCCAGCCTGAATGGTTCTCCATCCACCGTATGTCTCCATCCACCGTCTGTCTGTCTGCAGGACCACCACCAGTCCCACTTCACAGGAGAATCATGCGTCTCATCTCTACAGGTCGCTGCCCAAACCCGCCCAAAGGTTCGTCGGACGGAGTTACCGGGAGAGAGCTGGAGACGTGGCCTGGGTTGGAGGGTGAACTGAGTTCATGCCTACAGCCCTTTAAAGTTGGTGGAGGCGCCCCACGGCACACAAAGATGGGTGAGGAGAGGGAGGTCTGTTGACAGGATCCCCACAGCAGCCCTGAGTCTCCCCGCACAGCCGCCCGCCCTGCCAGTTCCTAAAATGGCCGCCTATGACTTCATTGCCATTGACTTCAATGGGAGACTGCCAGTTCCTAAAATGGCCGCCTATGACTTCACTCCTATTGACTTCAATGGGAGATGGACAGTACCAAAGATGGCCGCCTATGGCTTCACCCCTATTGACTTCAATGGGAGACTGCCAGTACTTAAGATGGCTGCCTATGCCTTCACTCCTATTGACTTCAATGGGAGATTGCCAGTACTTAATATGGCCGCCTATGGCTTCACCCCTATTGATTTCAATGTGAGACTGCCAGTACCTAAGAGGGCCGCCTAAGGTTTCACCCCTATTGACTTCACCGGAGCCGTCGACTGAGGAGCGGCGGACAAAATACACACCGATGGATGTTAATCTGCTGTCGTCGCTTCCCACGGCGGCCCCGAGTCAAAGATTGGAGAGCGAGGGTTAGCGAGATGTAGATGTAGGATCTTTGCTGTAGATGTAGATGTAGTGGAGCAACGTCATGACCGCCCTTCAAAATGGCGCCAACAATCGACCTCTCCCCCCTCCCCGCGCGTTCCCAACGGCCCATCTGTATAGGGGGGTTTCACGGCAGTGGGGTCACGACCAATGACCCGTACTGTTGCTACGCTAACGCCAAAAGGATTACACGCGATGAACTGCAGGTAAGCACTGACCGTTGTTTCCAGCGTAGCGGGCCCGTTAAACCCGCCGAAATTGTCAAATTTTGCGCTGTAAATAATTATGGAAATTGGGATAAGCGTGAGAGACATTTAGCCAACTTCAGAATTCAAAAAGTGAGGAGAAATGACGGTAGATAGAAGCGAGAGCTGAAGGGACAACAACAGCCAAAGTGCTTGGCGAACATTGGCCGTTGGCTCACTGCATTTCATCAACTAAGGCATTATTTGTGTTTTTTCTTGATTCCTTTGGCATCTAAAAAGTTTCAGAAGTGATAAATCTGGCTGTAAAATTTTAAAACCGCCCATGGTTCTCAAGTGGGTTTTTACATACAAAAAGAAAACGCCTCTGAAGCAAAATTTACAGCGAGATTTATCACTTCTGAGACTTTTTAGATATCAAAGGAATCAAGAAAAAACACAAATAATGCCTTACTGTTGATGAAATGCAGTGAGCAAATGCGATAATTCCCAATATTTTAAATCTCGATATCTGCACGGCCAATGTTCGCCAAGCACTTTAGCTGTTGTTGTCCCTTCAGCTCCTGCTTCTCTTTATCTTCATTTCGCTTCACTTTTGGAATTCTGAAGTTGGGTGCATGTCTCTCACACTTACCCCGACTTCCACAATTTTTTACAGCGCAAAAATTCAACATTTTGGCTGTTTTTACAAGGTAGGAAAGTATGCGTTTCTTGCATTAATAACATATACCGGAAGCTGCGATGTCCTCTAGATGGATTGAGCGTCTACGTGTGTCAAGCCCTATGACCTATGACCCAGTGACCTTACGTGCAACCCTCCTCTCTGTGTGAAAAATGTTTTTCTCATCTCCGTCCTAAAAGACTACCCCCTTATCCTTAAATTGTGACCCCGTGTTCTGGACTTCCCCAACATCGGGAACAATCTTCCTGCATCTAGCCTGTCCAACCCCTTAAGAATTTTCTATGTTTCTATAAGATCCCCCCTCAATCTTCTAAATTCTAGCGAGTACAAGCTGAGTCTATCCAGTCTTTCTTCATATGAAAGTCCTGCCATCCCAGGAATCAGTCTGGTGAACCTTCTCTGTATGGCAAGAATGTCTTTCCTCAGATTAGGAGACAAAAACTGTACGCATACTCCAGGTGTGGTCTCACCAAGACCCTGTACAACTGCAGTAGAACCTCCCTGCTCTTGTACTCAACGTGACGCCCGAGTGAGCAGACGCCCGAGGGACGTCACAGCCCGAGTGAGGAGACGCCCGAGTGACGTCACAGCCCGAGTGAGGAGACAACCGAGCCTGAGTGACGTCACAGCCCGAGTGAGCCGAGTGTATGACCGCCGCCGGAAACACCCGAGTGCGTGAGCGGAAACGCCCGAGTGCGTGATTTCCGCTCACCCGAGTGCGTGAGCGGAAACACCCGAGCGGGCGGGCGGTTGATCGAGGCGCCGACGCGCCAAGATGGCGGACGCGGACTCGGCGCTCTCGGCGTCGCTGGCGGACATGGACGGGGTGGTCAAACGCATCATCCACGGCGGCCATGACCCCGGCGGGCGGGCGGCAGCGCTTCACCCCCGGCACCAAGGTAGCGGGGCGGGGACGCTGGGGGACAGAGAGAGAGAGGGAGAGAGAGACTTACTGAGGGGAGACGGTGACGGCGCCGGCGATCAAGATGGCGGCGGCTCCGGGCACCAACCGTCGCTAGGTCCCGCCCCCCGACCGCGTTGATTGGACGATGAGGCCGGTGACGGACGGCGGCCCCGGCCAATGGGCGGCGGGTTCGAGGGACATCCCGCCTCCCGCAGGCGCTGATCGGATGGGGACTTGGTGATGGGCGGACGGATCATCCAATGGGCTGGAGACGGGTTGACGGACGGAAGGACCGGCCAATGGGCGGGGGAGTAGGAGGTTGTCCCGTCTCTAAACGTGGCTGATTGGATGGAGATGTGTGATGGGCGGCCAGATCATCCAATGGGGGGGAGGAGTTGCAGGTTGTCCCGCCTCTTGTCGTGGCTGATTGGAGGTTGAGGGAGACGGACAGACGGCCCGGCCAATGGGCTGAAGGTTAGAGGGACATCTGGAGTATTGTGTCCAGTATAATAATAATAATAATCATTTTATTTACTGGCGCCTTTCTAAAACCCAAGGACACCTTACAATGCATAGGTCCTTCTGCAGTTGTACAGGGCTCTGGTGAGAACACATCTGGAGTATGTGTCCAGTATAGGAGTATAGAGGTCCTTCTGCAGTTGTACAGGGCTCTGGTGAGACCACATCTGGAGTATGTGTCCAGTATAGGAGTATAGAGGTCCTTCTGCAGTTGTACAGGGGGGCTCTGGTGAGACCACATCTGGAGTATGTTTCCAGTATAGCAGTAAAGAGGTTCTTCTGCAGTTGTACGGGGCAAGAGCAGAACTCGCTATCAAAACATGGGGGGGACGGGGGACACGATTTTTGGGCGGCCGCGCGCGCATGCGCACACTCACACACGCGCGCGCGAGGCTTTAGAGGCTCAATCCAGCGCTAAATGCAGCTCAACACTGCCTGTCTCACCGTGTTAACTACAGCCCTGCCTGGACTGACGGGACACCAGCGCTGCTTCTCCGCGCTGGCCATATTTTCCGCAAGCCCAGGCAGATTCACCTGGCGGGACAGGCAGAGTGAGCTGGGTATAAGGCTGTTTCTCTGTGCTGGCTGTGGGCCTGGGGGTACAGCTCGCGTCTGACTCCCGACCTCTCTGGTCACCCGTGGGGGGGGGGGGTCTCGGGACAGCGCCGGAGAGCCGGCCGGGATCGATCCTGCCTACAGATGAGGCACAGGTCAGCCACATCTCCCTCCTCTAATCGCCGTGATCTATTCTCAGTCCCACCCCCCACCCCCACTCCTCCCTCCTCCAATAATCGCACCCTCGATCATCAGTCCCACCCCCACTGTCTCGCGGAAAGTGGAGAAAGTGGAAAGTGGGGGGGTTGTCCCCCACCTCTCAAAACATGGGGGGGACGTGTCCCCTCTGCCCCCCCCCCCCCGGGTTTTCCGCCCCTGCTACTGGGCTCTGGTGAGACCACATCTGGAGTTATAGGGGGTGTGCACGTAAGGTCACCGGGTCAAAGGGCTTGATGAAAGGAACCGCTCAATCTCCAGATGTGGTCTCACCAAGCACCTGTACACCAATGAGAGAGCAGGCTATTCTAGACTGGGTATTGAGTAATGAGGAAGGGTTAGTTAGCAGTCTTGTTGTGCGTGCCACCTTGGGCAAGAGTGACCATAATATGGTTGAGTTCTTCATTAGGATGGAGAGTGACATTGTTAATTCAGAAACAACGGTTCTGAACTTAAAGAAAGGTAACTTTGAGGGTATGAGACGTGAATTGGCCAAGATTGACTGGCAATTATTTCTAAAAGGGTTGACGGTGGATATGCAATGGAAGGCATTTAAAGACTGCATGGATGAACTACAAAAATTGTTCATCCCAGTTTGGCAAAAGAATAAATCAGGGAAGGTAGTCCATCTGTGGATAACAAGGGAAATCAGGGATTGTATCAAAGCAAAAGATGATGCTTACAAATTAGCCAGAAAAAGCAGCATACCAGAGGACTGGGAGAAATTCAGAGGAGGACAAATGGCTTAATTAGGAAAGGAAAAATAGATTATGAAATGTAGATGAGATATGCATGTGCCTTTAACATAGTGACCTCATACCTACTAACCACTCCCCATATCACAAGTATAACTACAACCTCCCCACCCACAGATCGCTCTCTAGTTCCTGTGACAGACCACGTACAGCTAGTGCAATGTATAATGATCCAGTATGAATAAAGATAGTAAAGTAACGATGCCTCGTTATCAATCCTTTACATGGTGCCAAATAACTTACCTTGCGCCTCCTGTTTATCGGTTTATCATTTAATTTTGACCCAGTTTTTTGTTTCCCCCCCCACCTGTTTCTTGTTATGGCCTCTTCTGCCCGTAAGCCCGATGTGCTCGTTTTTGATTTCGACATCGCCCTTCGATGGGACATATTCAAACGTGACTTTGAACACTATTTCACGATTGCCCATCCTGGCGCCACTCCCGCTCTCAAAGCCTCCCTGCTTCTCAACTTGGCTGGTCCCGACGCCTTGACTCGCTCTGACTTCTTCGTCTACGCTGCTGGAGAAACAGCTCGGGACCGGTATGTCTGTTGGCTAAGTTTGACGCTATTTGTGACATTCCGACTAATTGCATCTTAGAACGTTTTAAACTGTTAGCGCGGCGTCAGCTCCCTGGGGAATCTGCTGAGAACTATGTCATTGCGCTGCGGGACCTGGGCAGGCGCTGCCGCCTCGACACGTGGACCCCCGATAATGTCATCAGGGACCTACTGGTTTACGGTCTCCGTGATGAGAAGCTCAGGTCCGAACTTCTTCGCAAGCCGGATCTGACCTTGGCCGATGCCATGCACGCTACTCGCTTAGCTGACGCTGTTTCCTCGGCGGCGCCGCCGGCTGAGCAGGCGATCAACTTTGCCAGCACTCCTAGTTATCTCATGAACACACCCCAGTCCGCGACCCCCGGGGGTCGCTCGCTGCTCGAGGGGGACGCGCCCCGGGGTTCGGTGCTGCTACAAGGGGAGGTACCCAGCAAAGGTGCCCTAATTGCAACTTCACAACTCATCAGTTCAATGTATGCCCTGCTTTAGGTAAGACTTGCAATGCCTGCAATAAGTTGAACCATTTTGCTGCAGCTTGTCGTTCCCGTGGGAAGCCTGTCGCTGCTCGAAGGCAAAATTTAAACAACCTTCTACAGTCTGATAATGAGCTCAGCTCCCAGTACTATTCCGATGAACATTCGGTTCCTACATCTAACTCCTCTCAGGGGGAGACCAGCTTGTTTACCGTGTTGGACGCACCTGCTATGATAACGGATCCCTTCTGTGCAAGTCACTGTGAACAACTCGACCTTCACTGCCAAAATCGACACTGGGGCGGTAACCAATGTTATGTCAACATCCCTTTTCAACCAGATAAGAACTAATGAGCAGATATTTTCTCAGAGCTCAAACCTGCATGCCTACGGTGGGGAGATCCTTACTCCTGTGGGCAAGGCCACACTACACTGTAAGATACTGGAGACCACTCGGCCCCTCACCTTCTTTCTCCTCAATCGAAAATGCATTCCCCTGCTGGGGATCCAGGCATGCCAGGAAATGGGACTGGTGTCCTTGGCTCTTATGGACCCGCTGGCCGATTATCCCGACCGCTTTGATGATAAGCTAGGCAAACTACCCTGCAGCTACAAGATTGAAGTGGACCATAAGATCGTTCCTGTGGTCCATGCTCCTCACCGTATCTCCTTCGCCATGAGGGACAAAGTGGAGGCGACCCTACACAGTATGGTACAAATGGGCGTCCTAAAGGCGGTCGTCGAGCCCACCAGCTGGGTCTCTTCCATGGTTGTTGCTGCTAAAAAGGACATGAGTGAGATACGCATCTGCATCAACCCCAGAGACCTCAACCTGGCCATTCGACGCCCTCACTACCCTATGAGAACGGTGGAAGACGTCGCTGCACAGGTTGGTCCAGCAACGGTTTTTTCGGTCCTCGATGCCAAAAGCTCATTCTGGCAGATACCACTGGACGAGCGGTCGTCCATTTTGACAACTTTCGCCACCCCCTACGGAAGGTTTCGGTTCCTCCGAATGCCCTTCGGAATCAACTCTGCCAGCGAGGTATTCCAGCGAACCATGGAACAGTTGTTTTCAGATCTGCCTTGCGCCATAATTGTTGACGACATCCTCGTTTACGGTAAGGACGTTGCCGAACACGATGTCAACCTCCGCCTGATCCTGGACCGGGCCAGGCAAATCAACTTGAAACTGAACCCCAAGAAGTGCCGATTCCGCGTCTCGGAGGTCACCTATGTTGGACATGTATTCACCGCTGAGGGGCTAAAGCCAGACCCGCAGAAAACGGCTGCCATCTCAGGGATGCCCCCTCCTACTAACGTGGCAGGCCTGCAACGCTTCCTCGGCTTGGTAAACTACCTGGGGAAGTTCATCCCCGACCTCAGCGAGCTCAGCGCTCCCCTGAGGGATCTGATCAAAAAGGACACGTCCTGGCTTTGGTTACCCAATCATCAGAAGGCATTTGACATTCTTAAGTCTAAACTGATCAGCACACCCACGCTCAAGTTCTTTGACCTGCAGCGTCCCATTGTCCTCACCTGCGACGCCTCTCAATTCGGACTCGGTGCCGCCTGCCTCCAGGTCCATGACGGCCTGCAGCTGCCTGTCTCCTTCGCGTCCCACACCATGACCGCCACCGAACAGCACTACGCGCAGATTGAGAAGGAGCTACTGGCCGTGGTGTTTGCCTGCTCCAAATTCCGGGACTACATCGTGGGCAACACTTTCACCGTTGAAACTGACCATCAACCACTTCTCACCATCCTCAACAAACCGATCCATGTGGCCTCATCACGTCTGCAGCGCATGCTGCTGCAGCTCCAGCGTTTCACGTTCACGGTGGTTTATCGTAAGGGCAAGGACATGTTCGTAGCCGACACGTTGTCTCGCGCCCCGCTGACGTCCACTGCTCGCCACCAATACGAAATGTCTGAGTTACTGGTACTACGATTGAACTTCGTCCCCTCGCCACAGCTGAAGTCCCTGGTTGAACACACTACCAACGACCCTGCCCTGCAACAGCTGTCTGCCGTCATCCGGCAGGGCTGGCCTGACCGTCGCTCGGCACTGCCGGCTGGAGCCGTGCCCTACTTCCTGATTCGGGACGAGCTCGTACTGCACGACGGCGTGGTGGTGAAGGGTCACAAAGTGGTCGTGCCCGCGGCGCTGCACGACCAATATTTTCAAGTCGCACACCGCGGTCACACTGGGGCCGAAGCCACTGTGTCTCTCGCCAAGAGCCAGTTCTATTGGCCGGATATGGCCAAGTACATCCGGGAGAGGGTCTCCTCGTGTTCCACCTGCAACAGCCGCGCCCCCCATCAGCAGCGTCAGCCGCTTCTACAGCAGCCCGCGCCCGGACTGCCCTGGATGGCGCTCGCCACAGACATTTTCGAGTGGCGGGCAAAGATTTCCTGGTACTCGTTGACTCCTACTCCAGCTGGTTTGTGGTTGACCGGCTGCCTTCCGTGACCTCTTCGGCCGTCATCGACAGGTTGTACCCTCACTTTAGCACTTTTGGCCCCCCGGCAAGCTTGCAGTCGGACAATGGCAGCCAGTTCACGAGCTCCGAGTTTAAAGCGTTCGCTTCCAGATGGAACTTTCGCCATTTCACAAGCAGCCCGGAGTACCCGCAAAGCAACGGTTTGGCCGAGCGCGCGGTACGCAGTGCTAAGCACCTGTTGGAACAGTGTGGTGGCATTAACTCCGACTTCCATCTGGCCCTCCTCAGCCTTCGGAACATTTCCCGCGACTCTGCCATGGGTTCACCTGCTCAGCGGCTCCTGTCTCGCGCTACCAGACTCCCGCTCCCAGTGGCCCAGCGCTCCCTCATACCCTCGATCCTCCCACCTGCGGCGGTTCAGAAACGCATTGCCTTCAGGCACGACGTCCAAAAGCGTTCCCATGACAGGTCCTGCCACCCGCTGCCGCGCCTCTTCCCCGGTCAAGTAGTCCGTATGCAGACCACTCCCGGTCACTCCAAGCTCGCTACTGTCGTCGGCTCTGCGGGGTCGCCCAGGTCCTATTTCGTCGACTACGCTGGGGCCATTTACCGACGGTCCCGCCAGCACCTTCGGCTCGTCAACGAGCCGCGTCCTCCTGCCGCCGATCCCTTTGCTCCCCCGCTGCCTGTTTCGCGTCCGGCCGTTGCTCTGCCCGTGATTCCTGACATGCCTCGCTCTGCTCCTCCTTCGCCCCTTCCGCTCCATCACACTCCGACTAGTCCTCGCTCGCCCGCCCGCGCTCTTCCCGGTCCCGGCCCGCATCCCCTCCGGGTTCGGTGCCGCGGTCTCTTCCGTTTCCTCCCGTTTCTCCCTTTCAGGTTCGTCCTTCCCCGCCGGTGCCTCTTCCTCCTGCAGGAAGGGTGGATGGCGAGACGCGGACCCGGGCGGACGTCTTGTCAAACCGCCTGACCGCTATGGCGATGTTGCTTAGTTATCCTAGCGCATGAGCCGTGGTCGCCATGTCACCATTGTATTTGCCTGTCGTTTCGGAGAGGAAGGATGTAGATGATATGCATGTGCCTTTAACATAGTGACCTCATACCTACTAACCACTCCCCATATCACAAGTATAACTACAACCTCCCCACCCACAGATCGCTCTCTAGTTCCTGTGACAGACCACGTACAGCTTGTGCAATGTATAATGATCCAGTATGAATAAAGATAGTAAAGTAACGATGGTACACAAAAATGCTGGAGAAACTCAGCGGGTGCAGCAGCATCTATGGAGCGAAGGAAATAGGCAACGTTTCGGGCCGAAACCCTTCTTCAGACTGATAGGGGGTGGGGAGAAGAAAGGAAAAAAGGAAAAGGAGGAGGAGGAGCCCGAGGGCTGGGGGAGGGGAGGAGACAACCAGATGGCTGATGAAGGGGAGGGGACAGCCAGGGCTAGCAGAATTGGGAGAATTCAACGTTCAGGCCACCAGAATGTAGACTGCCCAAGCGGAATATGAGGTGCATTTCCTCCAATTTACGGTGTTGCTCGCTGTGGCCATGGGGGAGACCCAGGACAGAGAGGTCAGATACGGAATGGGAGGGGGAGTTGAAGTGCTGAGCCACCGGGAGTTCAGGTTGGTTATTGCGGACCGACCGGAGGTGTTCGGCGAAACGATCGCCAAGCTGGCATCTAGAGCAGCGAATGCAATAGATGAGGTTGGAGGAGATGCAGGTGAACCTCTGTCGCACCTGGAACGACTGCTTGGGTCCTGGAATGGAGTGGAGGGGGGAAGTGAAGGGACAAGTGTTGCATCTCTTGCGGTTGCAAGGGAAAGTACCAGGGGAGGGGGTGGTATGGGAGGGAAGGGAAGAATTGACAAGGGAGTTACGGAGGGAGCGGTCTTTGCGGAAGGCAGACATAGGGGAGATGGGAAGATGTGGCGAGTGGTGGGGTCACGTTGGAGGTGGCGAAACTGACGGAGGATCACTTGTTGTATGTGACGGCTGGTGGGGTGAAAGGTGAGGACTAGGGGGACTCTGCCTTTGTTGTGAGTGGGGGGATGGGAGAGAGAGCAGTGTTGCGGGGTATGGCAGAGACCCTGGTGCGAGCCTCATCTATGGTAGAGGAGGGGAACCCCCGTTCCCTGAAGAATGAGGACATTCAGATGCCCTGGTGTGGAACGCCTCATCCTGGGAGCAGATGCGGCGTAGACGGAGGAATTGGGAGTGGGGGATGGAGTCCTTACAGGAAGCAGGGTGGGAAGAAGTGTAGTCCAGATAGCCATGGGAATCGGTAGGTTTGTAGTGGATGTCGGTAAGGAGTCTATCACCTGCGATGGAGATAGTGAGGTCAAGGAATGGTAGGGAAGTGTCGGAAATGGTCCAGGTGTATTTGAGTGCCGGATGGAAGTTGGTGGTGAAGCGGATGAAGTCAGTCAGTTGTGTGTGGGTGCAGGATGTGGCACCAAAACAATCATCGATGTAGCGGAGGTAGAGGTCGGGGATGGGGCCCTGGTACGCATTGAACAGGGATTGTTCTACGTACCCGACAAAGAGGCAAGCGTAGCTGGGGCCCATGCGTGTGCCCATAGCTACGCCTTGTATTTGGAGGAAATGGGAGGAGTCAAATGAAAAGTTATTAAGTGTAAGTACCAGCTCCGCTAGGCGGAGGAGGGTGTCAGTGGCCGGGTATAGATTGCTTCTACGGTCGAGGAAAAAACGGAGGGCTTTGAGACCATCCTGGTGGGGGATGGAGGTGTACAGTGACTGGACGTCCATGGTGAAGATGAGGGGGTGAGGGCCTAGAGAGTGGAATGCGCGGAGATGACGGAGAGTGTCTGAGGTGTCTTGAACATAGGTGGGGAGGGATTTAACCAAGGGGGATAGTATGGAGTCGAGGTAGGTGGAGATGAGTTCGGTGGGGCAAGAACAGGCAGAGACAATGGGTCTACCGGGACAGTCAGGTTTGTGGATTTTGGGGAGAAGGTAAAAGCGGGCTGTGCGGGGCTGGGGAACGATGAGGTTGGAGGCTCGTTCGGGCAGGGCGTGGGAGTGGATGAAGTTGGTGATGGTGCTGGAGATGGTGGCCTGGTGCTCGTCAGTGGGGTCATGGTCCAGGGGTAAGTAGGAAGAGGTGTCCGAGAGTTGGCGCGTGGCCTCAGCTTTGTAGAGGTCGACGGGCCAGACTACCACGGCACCTCCCTTGTCGGCGGGTTTGATAACCCAATCTAGGTTGTTGCGGAGTGAGTCGACGGCAGTGCGTTCAAGGGGGAGAGATTGGAGTGAGACAGGGGAGTGGAGAAGTTGAGGCGGCTGATGTCACGGCGGCAGTTTTTAATAAAGAGTTCTAAAGCCGGAAGGCTGCGAGGGGGGTTCCATGAGGATGGGGTGCGTTGGAGATGGGAAAAGGGGTCATCAGTGGGGAGCGAGGACTGCTTCCCATGGAAGTGAGCTGTGAGGCGGAGGCGACGGTAGAAGCGTTCCAAGTCATGGAGGGCACGGAACTCATTGAGATGGGGACGGAGGGGACAAAGGTAAGACCTCTGCTGAGGACAGACCGTTCGATGTCGGAGAGGGGGAGGTCGGGGGGGATGGTGAACACCCGGCAGGGATGGGGGTTGGGGCCGGAGGAAGGCAGGTGGGTGTAATGGGGACGAGGCGATGTGTGGTGGGGGGGTGGTGGGTGGTCAGGGGGTGGGGGGGTGAGAGGGCAGTGGTGTGGGTGTGGAAGAGAAGTGGTCCCATAGTTGGAGAGGGATGGGGAAGAATCAGTGGAACTGCCACTGAGATAACCAGGGGTAGGCAGACCAGCGCTAGGACCCAGTGGAGTCAAACCCAGGAGAGTGGGAGTGAACAGCGTGGAGGCTTCAGGCCCAGTACAGAGTCCAGTTTGCAGGTAAGGCGACGGCTGCGGGCTGCTGGAGGGAGGTGCAGTGGCGAGGGTCAGCGGACCCGACGGTCGGGGTCCGTGGGCAGTGTAGTCGGGGTCGGTGGGGCTGGAGGGCGTTGCAGTAGCGAGGGTCGGCGGACCCGATGGTCGGGGTAGGTGGGCAGTAGAGTCGGGGTCCACGGGCGATGCGTGGGAGGTCCCGGTAGGCGGATGGTCGGTGGGGCGGCGCGGTTCGACCAGCCCGGTGAGGCGACGGGGTGAATAGGGTGCGGTGCGGCGGCCAAGTTCGTGGATCCCCGGTCCGGCGGCCGTGTAGAGTGGGCCCGGTCCGGCGGCGATGCTGGATGGGCCCGGTCCCGCGGCGATGCTGGGAGGTCCCGGGGGGCGGCGAGGTTCGCAGGAATCGGCGAGGGGAAGGAAGTCCGAGTTACCGTAGAAGCGGCGAGCCTGGGCGTCGTCGGTAGGCAGGTGAAGGTCGGCGGCAGCATCGACGTGGAGGTCGGTGAAGGCGACCTCCTGGTGAGTACTGGAGGCGCTCCCCGTGGACAAGATGGCGTCCTGGTGAGTACTGGAGTCGCTCCCCGTGGACAAGAAGGCGTCGCGGGACCGGGGCAGGCGATGCGGGCCGGAGTTGGGGCCCGGAGCCAGCGGGCGGTCGAGTCGCGGAGAGTCGGCGGCCTGGAGGCGGGCTAATTTAAGGTCCTTGGTGGAGTTGAGGTGGGCCAGGAATCTTTTATTGAAGAGGTGGATCTTCCGGCGGATAAAGTACAGTTGTGGTCCGTTGCAGGTCTGGGTGAGTGAGGCCCGAAGTTCCGGGAGAGTCAATGCGAGGTCCTGCTGGTGCCGGCGCATCGCAGTCAGTGTGGATCTCAGTGCCCGGGTGGAGAATTGTTGGGTATGCCGGTAGATAGCCAGTCGGTACCGATAGTCCGGCTGAGGTCCGAACTGGGAAGTAGGGAACTGGAGCTGGAAGCCATGAGGTATGAGATGGAGGCGCAGGCATGCGCCGAGGAAGCAGATGTGGCTGTGGTATCGAGTTTGGGTAAGGATGTGGTCGTAGAGTTGGAGGGCAGGGGGGATCACAGAGATGGGGCAGTTAGCGAGTTGGGTGTGGAACAGTCTCCGGAGAGAGGAGGAGAACTTCTTCAAAGTAGGCATACCTTGACGAGATTTCGCAGTGGAGTAGACAAAGTGTTAAAGAAGGAACTGCAGATGCTGGAAATCGAAGGTACACAAAAATGCTGGAGAAACTCAGCGGGTGCAGCAGCATCTATGGAGCGAAGGAAAATAGGCAACGTTTCGGGCCGAAACCCTTCTTCAGACTGATAGGGGGTGGGGAGAAGAAAGGAAAAAAGGAAAAGGAGGAGGAGGAGCCCGAGGGCTGGGGGACGGGAGGAGACAACCAGATGGCTGATGAAGGGGAGGGGACAGCCAGGGCTAGCAGAATTGGGAGAATTCAACGTTCAGGCCACCAGGATGTAGACTGCCCAAGCGGAATATGAGGTGCATTTCCTCCAATTTACGGTGTTGCTCGCTGTGGTCATGGAGGAGACCCAGGACAGAGAGGTCAGATACGGAATGGGAGGGGGAGTTGAAGTGCTGAGCCACCGGGAGTTCAGGTTGGTTATTGAGGACCGACCGGAGGTGTTCGGCGAAACGATCGCCAAGCCTCCGCTTGGTCTCACCGATGTAGATCAGCTGGCATCTAGAGCAGCGAATGCAATAGATGAGGTTGGAGGAGATGCAGGTGAACCTCTGTCGCACCTGGAACGACTGCTTGGGTCCTGGAATGGAGTGGAGGGGGAAGTGAAGGGACAAGTGTTGCATCTCTTGCGGTTGCAAGGGAAAGTACCAGGGGAGGGGGTGGTATGGGAGGGAAGGGAAGAATTGACAAGGGAGTTACGGAGGGAGCGGTCTTTGCGGAAGGCAGACATAGGGGGAGATGGGAAGATGTGGCGAGTGGTGGGGTCACGTTGGAGGTGGCGAAACTGACGGAGGATCACTTGTATGTGACGGCTGGTGGGGTGAAAGGTGAGGACTAGGGGACTCTGCCTTTGTTGTGAGTGGGGGGATGGGGAGAGAGAGCAGTGTTGCGGGGTATGGCAGAGACCCTGGTGCGAGCCTCATCTATGGTAGAGGAGGGGAACCCCCGTTCCCTGAAGAATGAGGACATTTCAGATGCCCTGGTGTGGAACGCCTCATCCTGGGAGCAGATGCGGCGTAGACGGAGGAATTGGGAGTGGGGGATGGAGTCCTTACAGGAAGCAGGGTGGGAAGAAGTGTAGTCCAGATAGCCATGGGAGTTGGTAGGTTTGTAGTGGATGTCGGTAAGGAGTCTATCACCTGCGATGGAGATAGTGAGGTCAAGGAATGGTAGGGAAGTGTCGGAAATGGTCCAGGTGTATTTGAGTGCCGGATGGAAGTTGGTGGTGAAGCGGATGAAGTCAGTCAGTTGTGTGTGGGTGCAGGATGTGGCACCAAAACAATCATCGATGTAGCGGAGGTAGAGGTCGGGGATGGGGCCCTGGTACGCATTGAACAGGGATTGTTCTACGTACCCGACAAAGAGGCAAGCGTAGCTGGGGCCCATGCGTGTGCCCATAGCTACGCCTTGTATTTGGAGGAAATGGGAGGAGTCAAATGAAAAGTTATTAAGTGTAAGTACCAGCTCCGCTAGGCGGAGGAGGGTGTCAGTGGCCGGGTATAGATTGCTTCTACGGTCGAGGAAAAAACGGAGGGCTTTGAGACCATCCTGGTGGGGGATGGAGGTGTACAGTGACTGGACGTCCATGGTGAAGATGAGGGGGTGAGGGCCTAGAGAGTGGAATGCGCGGAGATGACGGAGAGTGTCTGAGGTGTCTTGAACATAGGTGGGGAGGGATTTAACCAAGGGGGATAGTATGGAGTCGAGGTAGGTGGAGATGAGTTCGGTGGGGCAAGAACAGGCAGAGACAATGGGTCTACCGGGACAGTCAGGTTTGTGGATTTTGGGGAGAAGGTAAAAGCGGGCTGTGCGGGGCTGGGGAACGATGAGGTTGGAGGCTCGTTCGGGCAGGGCGTGGGAGTGGATGAAGTTGGTGATGGTGCTGGAGATGGTGGCCTGGTGCTCGTCAGTGGGGTCATGGTCCAGGGGTAAGTAGCAAGAGGTGTCCGAGAGTTGGCGCGTGGCCTCAGCTTTGTAGAGGTCGACGCGCCAGACTACCACGGCACCTCCCTTGTCGGCGGGTTTGATAACCCAATCTAGGTTGTTGCGGAGAGTGAGTCGACGGCAGTGCGTTCAAGGGGGGAGAGATTGGAGTGAGACAGGGGAGTGGAGAAGTTGAGGCGGCTGATGTCACGGCGGCAGTTTTTAATAAAGAGTTCTAAAGCCGGAAGGCTGCGAGGGGGGTTCCATGAGGATGGGGTGCGTTGGAGACGGGAAAAGGGGTCATCAGTGGGGAGCGAGGACTGCTTCCCATGGAAGTGAGCTGTGAGGCGGAGGCGACGGTAGAAGCGTTCCAAGTCATGGAGGGCACGGAACTCATTGAGATGGGGACGGAGGGGGACAAAGGTAAGACCTCTGCTGAGGACAGACCGTTCGATGTCGGAGAGGGGGAGGTCGGGGGGGATGGTGAACACCCGGCAGGGATGGGGGTTGGGGCCGGAGGAAGGCAGGTGGGTGTAATGGGGACGAGGCGATGTGTGGTGGGGGGGTGGTGGGTGGTCAGGGGGTGGGGGGGTGAGAGGGCAGTGGTGTGGGTGTGGAAGAGAAGTGGTCCCATAGTTGGAGAGGGATGGGGAAGAATCAGTGGAACTGCCACTGAGATAACCAGGGTAGGCAGACCAGCGCTAGGACCCAGTGGAGTCAAACCCAGGAGAGTGGGAGTGAACAGCGTGGAGGCTTCAGGCCCAGTACAGAGTCCAGTTTGCAGATAAGGCGACGGCTGCGGGCTGCTGGAGGGAGGTGCAGTGGCGAGGGTCAGCGGACCCGACGGTCGGGGTCCGTGGGCAGTGTAGTCGGGGTCGGTGGGGCTGGAGGGCGTTGCAGTAGCGAGGGTCGGCGGACCCGATGGTCGGGGTAGGTGGGCAGTAGAGTCGGGGTCCACGGGCGATGCGTGGGAGGTCCCGGTAGGCGGATGGTCGGTGGGGCGGCGCGGTTCGACCAGCCCGGTGAGGCGACGGGGTGAATAGGGTGCGGTGCGGCGGCCAAGTTCGTGGATCCCCGGTCCGGCGGCCGTGTAGAGTGGGCCCGGTCCGGCGGCGATGCTGGATGGGCCCGGTCCGGCGGCGATGCTGGGAGGTCCCGGGGGGCGGCGAGGTTCGGAGGAATCGGCGAGGGGAAGGAAGTCCGAGTTACCGTAGAAGCGGCGAGCCTGGGCGTCATCGGTAGGCAGGTGAAGGTCGGCGGCAGCATCGACGTGGAGGTCGGTGAAGGCGACCTCCTGGTGAGTACTGGAGGCGCTCCCCGTGGACAAGATGGCGTCCTGGTGAGTACTGGAGTCGCTCCCGTGGACAAGACGGCGTCGCGGGACCGGGGCAGGCGATGCGGGCCGGAGTTGGGGCCCGGAGCCAGCGGGCGGTCGAGTCGCGGAGAGTCGGCGGCCTGGAGGCGGGCTAATTTAAGGTCCTTGGTGGAGTTGAGGTGGGCCAGGAATCTTTTATTCAAGAGGTGGATCTTCCGGCGGATAAAGTACAGTTGTGGTCCGTTGCAGGTCTGGGTGAGTGAGGCCCGAAGTTCTGGGAGAGTCAATGCGAGGTCCTGCTGGTGCCGGCCCATCGCAGTCAGTGTGGATCTCAGTGCCCGGGTGGAGAATTGTTGGGTATGCCGGTAGATAGCCAGTCGGTACCGATAGTCCGGCTGAGGTCCGAACTGGGAAGTAGGGAACTGGAGCTGGAAGCCATGAGGTATGAGATGGAGGCGCAGGCATGCCCCGAGGAAGCAGATGTGGCTGTGGTATCGAGTTTGGGTAAGGATGTGGTCGTAGAGTTGGAGGGCAGGGGGGATCACAGAGATGGGGCAGTTAGCGAGTTGGGTGTGGAACAGTCTCCGGAGAGAGGAGGAGAACTTCTTCAAAGTAGGCATCCCTTGACGAGATTTCGCAGTGGAGTAGACAAAGTGTTAAAGAAGGAACTGCAGATGCTGGAAAATCGAAGGTACAACAAAAATGCTGGAGAAACTCAGCGGGTGCAGCAGCATCTATGGAGCGAAGGAAATAGGCAACGTTTCGGGCCGAAACCC
>JAXLNO010005270.1:0-22470 GCA_038087875.1 Malacoraja senta | reverse complement strand
AGGAAACCGGAGCACCCGGAGAAAACCCACCTGGTCAAGGAGAGAATGTACAAACTCCGTACAGACGATTCAGAAATCGGAGATGAAAGGGGACTTGGAAGTGGAGGAATTTGAAAAGGTTAATTTGCAGGCTGAGTCAGTAGTAAAGGGCCTGTCCCACCTACGCGATTTTTTCGGCGACTTGCCGGCACCCGTCCTAGTCGCAGCAGGTCGCCAAAATTTTCAAAATATTGAAAATCCAGCGGTATCCAGAAAAAGGTATGATTCTTTGGGCGACTACTCACAACCATATAGGCGACACGTCGCGGGGGGTGAAGCCTATATGGTCGTGAGTAGTCGCCCAAAGAGTCGTACCTTTTTCTGGTCGCCGCTGGATTTTCAACATGTTGAACATTTTCGGCCACCTGCTGCGACTATGACGGGTGCCGGCAAGTCGCCGACAAAAATCGCGTAAGTGGGACAGGCCTTTAAGGAAGGCAAATGCAATGTTAGCATTCATTTTGAGAGGACGAGAATATACAGTAGAAAGCAAGATAGTAATGCTGAGGCTTTATTAGCAGCTGGTCAGGCCACATTTGGAGCATTGTGAGCAGTTTTGGGCCCCATATCTGAGGAAGGATGTGCTGGCTCTGGAGAGGGTCCAGAGGAGGTTTACGTGAATAATCTTGGGATGATTGGGTTAACATATGATGAGCGTTTGTCGGCATTGGGCCTGTACTTGCTGGAGTTTAGAAGGATGAGGGCGGACCTCATTGAAACTTACCAAATAGTGAAAGGCTTGGATAGAGTGGATGCGGAGAGGATGTTTCCACTAGTGGGAGAGTCTAGGACCAGAGGCCACAGCCTCAAAATAAAAGGACGTTCCTTAAGGAAGGAGATGAGGAGGAATTTCTTTAGTCAGAGGGTGGTGAATCTGTGAAATTCATTGCCAGGTCTTTGGGTATTTTTAAAATGGAGATTGATAGGTTCTTGATCAGTAAGGGTGTCAAAGGTTACGGGGAGAAAACTGGAGAATGGGGTTGAGAGGGAAAGATAGATCAGTCGTGATCGAATGGCGGAACAGACTCGATGCGCCGAATGGCCTGATTCTTCTCCTATGTCTTATGAGTTTTAGAGTGATAGGGGCAAAGAGATGTGCGGGGGCAAGTGTTTTGTTACATAGAGGGTAGTGATTGCCTGGAGCGAGTTGCCAGGGGTGGTTGTGTGGCAGATACATTAGTGACGTTTAAAAGGCTTTCAGATAGGCATATGGATGTGCAGGGAATGGAGGGATGTGAGTATGTGGGTAAGTGATGCCGAAAAAGTCCGACGAAAGGTTCCGACCGGAACGTCACCTACTCCTTCTCTCCAGAGATGCTGCCTGAGCCGCTGAGTTACTCCAGCATTTAGTGTCTACATTCGGTATAAATAAGCATCTGCAGTTCCTTCCTACACATAGATAAGTGATGATCTTGGCATCATGTTCGGCACAGGCCTGCCCGTGTGCTATACCGTTCTATGCTCATTGTTCCATGTAATTCAATATTCTGCACAACCAAGGTTCTTATTCTTCAAGGAATTATTCTTCCGATAGGATTCTGGTCCAACTCAGTCATTCCCACACAACCAGCTTTATCACACAGAAGCAATGTTATTTTCTGCTATGCCTGCCTCTTTGCAGGCAGTTCTACACTGGCCCTATCCCTAAACTGCATCTCCCTTGCATTGACTACACTCCTTCCCACCCTGCTACCTGCAAAGACTCTATCCCCAACTCCCAATTCCTCCATCTACACCCATCTGTGCCCAAGATGAGTTGTTCCATACCAGGACATCTGAGATGCCCTCACTCTTTAGGGACCCATCTCCCCTCTCCCATCATAGATGAGGCCCCTCACTCGTGTCTCCTCGGTACCCCACAGCACCGCCCTTGCTCCCCCTTCCCCTAATCGCACCAGGGACAGAGTCCCCATAGTCCTAACATTTTACCCCACGAGCCGTCGCGTAGAACACATAATCCTCCGACATTTTCGCCACCTCCAACGGGAGCCCACCACGAGTCACATCTTCCCATCTCCAACCCTTTCCGCCTTCCACAGAGACCGTTCCCTCCGCAACTCCCTGGTTAACTCGTCCCTTCCCCCGCCCTCCTCAGGTACCTTCCCCTGCAACCGCACAAGATGCAACACCTGTCGCTATACCTCCTCCCTCGACTCTGTCCAGGCACCCCGACAGTCCTTTCAGGTTAGGCAGAGGTTCACTTGCACCTCCTCCAACCTCATCTATATATCCATTGCTCAAGATGTGGACTCTTATACATCGGCGAGCCCAAACGTAGACTGGGCGATCAATTCGCTGAAAACCTTCGCTCAGCCCGCGTGAACCAACCTGATCTCCCAGTTGCCAAACACTTTAATTCTCCTTCCCATTCTCACGCTGAACTTTCTGTCCTAGGCCTCCTCCATTGTCAGAGTGAGGCTAAACCCAAATTGGAGGAACAGCATCCATATTTCGCTTGGGCAGCTTACAGCCCAGTGGTATGAATATTGATTTTTCTAACTTCGAGTAACCCTTGCATTCCCTCTCTTTCTATCCCTCCCCCACCCAAGTCACACCAGCGTCTCATTCTCACCTAGCAAACAGCTAACAATGGCCCGTTTCCTTTATCATCGTTACTTTTTTACATATATTTCATTCTTTTGTCATTTTTTTGTCATTCAAATGTCATTTGTCATTCATTTTCTATTTGCATATCTTTCATTCATTTGTCTCAACAGCACATTGAACTGGCTACAGCGCCTGGAGGCCGTTACATAACCTCTGCTGCCTCAAACGCAAGAAGATTCATTTGTCTCAATCAACTAACACTATATGATGAGGAGAAGTACCTCCATGCAAACCCGTCTAAGACACAGGTGTGTGCCTTCCACTAGAGAAACCGAGAAGCCAAGAGACAACTTCAGGTGAACTGGTCTGGAACAACATTGGAGCCCTATGAGCATCCGGTTGACCTTGGCATAACCCTTGACCTTCATGACCCATATTGAGAAGACAAAGGCAAAAGTGAGCGCAATGGTGTTAGTAAGCTGACCAACACAAGATGGGGTGCTAGTCCACACACCCTACGCTCCACTGCCTTAGCCCTCTGCTATTCTGCTGCTGAGTCTGCATGCCCAGTATGGGAGAGATCCACTCATGCCAAGAAGCTGGACCCAGCCCCCAATGCTTCCTGCAGACTTGTCACAGGTTGTCTCAAGCCAACAAGTACTGACAGCCTCTACCTCCTGACAGGCAAAGCCCCACCAGACATGAGAAGACCAGGAGCCAGCATGAAGGACCACCAGCGGCAGATGACAGATCAACCACATCCAATGTTCGGCCAGACAACATTTCCCAGCCACCTAGAGTCGAGGAAAAGTTTCCTTAACTGTGTGACTCCTCTTGAGGCTGGCATTACAACAAGTGAAGCACGAGTCTCCATATGTGGTGATAGAACATCCATTCTACCTCCCTCAACTACCATGGGACTAATGGCAAGTGAGCAACTCTCTCCTGGAGCAGACGCAAGTTGGGCCAGATGGAAATGCCTCAATCGATTGAGAACTGGTGGTGGCAGAGCCAAGGTGTCTCTAAACAAGTTGGGATATAACTCCAACGATGTCGCCTGCGAATGTGGCATTGAACCACAAACACCTGTTGAAGTGCCCACAGCTGGAAAACCAATGCCCAGCTGTCGATCTCACCGCCTACAATGAAGATGTTGAGAAGTGTGCTCAGCTCTGGCTGAACTATATCTAATCTTGTGATGTGGACTCGATAAGAAGATTCATTTGTTCTATATCTCCAACAGCATTGTCTATATCTCTCGTTTCCCTCTCCCCTGACTAGTCTAAAGAGGGGTGAAGAAGGACAGGAAACATCACCCATTCCTTCTCTCCAGAGATGCTTCCTGTCCCGTTGAGTTACTCCAGCATTTTATGTCTATCTTCGGTTTAAACCAGCACCTGGTTCCTTCCTACACATTCTTTTCTTAATTCTTGTGTGATATTTGGCACTAACTGACATTCCCATTCCAGCATCTCTTCTCGCTGGAATAGCAAATTGCCCTGAGGATATGTGGTGACATATTTATTCTGGAAATGCTCCCTCCAAATACTCCTTCACTTTGTGAGCAAGCGCTTGGCTGCAGGCTCCTAATTCACAATAACAACCCAACCCCTGCCTGCATGAGTGGTGAGTTACTGTTCAACAGCGCACTCCTCTGGTGTGTGAACGAACTGCAGGAACTCTGCTCCTCCCACACACTGGAGCTCTAAGGGGTGTATGTGTGTACTTGCCCGGAAACTTTGGGTTCACAGGAGGAAAGTGTAAACTTCCTAAATTGGTCTGCTGACGTCAGATGATCCTGACCGACCAGCTTCTTCACAAACTCAGCTGAGATAAGTTGATACGTGTTGGGAGCACAGTGAGGCCATTCGGTCCATCCAGTCTACTTCACCATTCAGTCATGTCTGATCTACCTTTCCCACTCCACCCCACTCTCCTGCCTTCTCCCCATAACCCCCGACACCCATACTGATTAAGAATCTGCCTTAAAAATATCTATTTACTTGCCCTCCGCAGCCGTCTGTGGGCAAAGAATTCCACAGATTCACGACCCTCTGACTATAGAAATTCCCCCTCATCTCCTTCCTAAAGGTACGTCCTTTAATGCTAAGGCTGGTCCTAGACTCTCCCACCAGTGGAAACATCCTCTCCACATCCACTCCATCCAGGACATGTGCAGGACATGTATTGTACACAGAGTGGCAGGTGCCTGGGCTGGTGGTGAAAGCAGATATAATAGTGGAGGTTAAGCAGGTTTTAGGTAGGCACATGGATATGAATAGAGGGATATGGAGAACATGCAGGTAGAGAAGAATAGTTTAATTTGGCATCATCTTGGCCACAGATATTGTGAACCCTGGCCGAATGGCCTATTCTTGTGCTGTACTGTTCTATATTCCATGATGTTATTTTACGTAATTGCTGTACTAAAATATAGTTAAAATATAGTTATGTCTAATGTTGAACCCTAACATAAAACATAACTAATATCGTGTAGGAAAGAACTGCAGATGCTGGTTTAAATCGAAGGGAGACACAAAATGCTGGAGTAACTCAGCGGGACAGGCAGCATCTCTGGAGAGAAGGAATGGGTAACGTTTCGGGTCGAGACCCTTCTTCAGACTAATATCGTGCCGCCCTGATTCTATGTATTGAAAGGGTCCAGATCGAGCTCTGTAAATCTCCTCACTATTCTATCCTGGAGTGACAGGGTGGCTCAGCGGTAGAGTTGCCACCTTACAGCACCACAGATCTGGGTTCAATCCTGACTATGGGTACTGTCTGTGCAGAGTTTGTACTGTTCTCCCCATGACCGTTTGCGTTTCCACCGGACTCCAGTTTCCTCCCACACTCTAAAGACGTACAGGTTTGTAGGTTAATTGGCTTTGTATCATTGTTAATTGTGCACGGCTGCATTTGGAGTATTATGTGGAGTTCTGGCCCAAGTAGATTGTGCAGGACAGTGTTAGTGTGCGGGGATCGCTGGTCGGCGTGGACTCGGTGGGCCGAATAGCCTGTTTCAGCGCTGTATCTCTAAACTAGACTACACTACAAGGTTGACCAGTGACTCCGATTGTACTGACACTCATGAAAGCACTGATGAGAGACAGTGGAGGAACGGGGAAAGGGAGGAAACATCCTGAAGATCCAACGCTCAGGGTCACCGAAATATGGGCGGCAACGCAAAATAACTGCCCGAGAATAAAAGAATCCCACGAGCTAGCAGACACAGGTGCAGACATGAAAATCTCCTGCCGTCGGCCAGGGTGACTTTTATGATCGAACCTTACGAGAAAGCTGCGAAGTGGGGGGTACAAGTTACTGAGACTCTTTGAAGATGGGTGCAAGCTAAACTCACTGCAAAAACAAAACCCCTTTCCAATATGTGAACCCGTGATTTCACATCTCGCCACCAGAGCGATATCTCAGCTTTCTCTCACAATGATCCTCACATACGCTGAGGTATGAAAATAAATTCATCCTGAGTTCCAGTGAGAAAACGTGCACAAGAATAATGTCAGGTTTTGATTGTACTCAGCTTGCCACATTCAGACCCATTGAAATCTATTTATTTTTCTGTGAAGCTGAATGAATGCATGATGTGTACACGTCACAGTGAAATTCTTTGCTTGCATATCCAAGGTATGCAAATAGTCATCACACAAAGGGCGTTGATAGAGCTACAAAGTATCCCCACCCCCCCTCACGGCAGTCCCCCAACATTAGGCATAACTATATTTTAACTATATTTCAGTATAGAGGTTTAAGTCTGATAACATCATGGAATATAGAACAGTACAGCACAAGAATAGGCCATTCGGCCCAGGTTCACAATATCTGTGGCCAAGATGATGCCAAATTAAACTATTCTTCTCTACCTACATGTTCTCCATATCCCTCTATTCATGTCCATGTGTCTACCTAAAACCTGCTTAACCTCCACTATCATATCTGCTTTCACTACAAGCCCAGGCACCTGCCACTCTGTGTACAATACGTACCCTGCGGATGTGGAGAGGATGTTTCCACTGGTGGCAGAGTCTAGGACCAGAGGTCACAGCCTCAGCATTAACAAACGTTCCTTTAGGCTGGAGATGAGGAGGAATTTCTTTTGTGAATCTGTGGAACTCATTGCCACAGACAGCTGTGGCGGCCAAGTCAATGGATTGAGATTGACAGATTTTTGATTAGTACGGTTGTCAGAGGTTATGGGGAGAAGGCAGGAGAATGCGGTTGAAAGGGAAAGAAAGATCAGCCATGATTGAATGGCGGAGTAGACCTGATGGGCCAAATGGCCTAATTCTGCTCCTATCACTTATGAACCTAAGAACTTATTATGGTGCGGGGCATTTTGCACATGAAACAGGAGGGAATGAGGGAGGACAGAAAGATCCTCACACCCATGTGGATGGCTCTGGCCCCCAGTGATCTTCATCACTTACTTGAATCTTTGGGTTAAATCTGGAAATATTTCAGATGTAGTTTCTGAAAGCTCGATTTGTACACATTCTGAATCTTTGAATTCATTAGCATGGAAATATGATTAATGTTTAAAACAATTTCAGAATGCATAATAGGTTATTTGGACCCCATATCTGAGGAAGGATGTGCTGGCTCTGGAGAGGGTCCAGAGGAGGTTTACAAGAATGATCCCAGGAATGAGTAGGTTAGCATATGATGAGCGTTTGACAGCACTGGGCCTGTACTCGCTGGAGTTTATAAGAATAAGGGGGGACGTCATTGAGACTTACAGAATAATGAAATGCATAGATAGAGTGGATGTGGAGAGGATGTTTCCACTGGTGGGAGAGTCTAGGACCAGAGGTCACAGCCTCAGAATTAAAGGACGCTCT
This sequence comes from Malacoraja senta, assembly GCA_038087875.1. Lineage (NCBI taxonomy): Eukaryota > Metazoa > Chordata > Chondrichthyes > Rajiformes > Rajidae > Malacoraja > Malacoraja senta. Next base: position 15,031 of record JAXLNO010005270.1, on the reverse strand, counting down.
TTTAAAAAAGTGAGGATGAACCACTTTAGTCAGAGGGTAGTTAATCTATGGAACTCATTGCCACAGAGGGCTGTGGAGGCCAAGTCAGTGGATATTTTTAAGGCAGAGATAGACAAATTCTTGATTAGAACGGGTGTCAAGAGTTATGGGGAGAAGGCAGGAAAATGGGATTAGGTGGCAGAGATCAGCCATGATTGATCGGCGGAGTAGACTCGATGGGCCGAATGGCCTAATGCTGCTCCTAAAAAATGTGCACTTGTTATTGCGTCAAATAGTGTTCCCATCAAACTGTTCCATGAGCTACTGTACGTGGGGGTTCGATGTTGTGCTGAGTTCACACTTACTTGGTTCTGGCATTAGCTCGGACAAACGACACATTCCTGGTCGCCAACATCGCAGCAAAACTGTCTGCAGTGGAGATGGGGACAGACCAATTGCTGGAAAAAGCAAACGTTGAATAAAGAAAAGATTACAGTTTGTAGGGAACCAGGAAGATACACTTTAACATTTACAACACAACTAACAGATCCATTTTTGAAGTTTCACAATCTGCACATTTCTGAATGAAAGCATGCCCAACATTAAAGATGTTTACTAAAGACTGATGAAACTCTTTGTGGAAACATCCAAGCCCAATCTTTTTTTGTCAACAGATGTAGAATTAATCAAATGTCTAAACCAGGGCGGCACGATGGCGCTGCGGTAGAGTTGCTGCCTTACAGCGCCAGAGACCCGGGTTCCATCCTGACTACGGGTGCTGTCTGTACGGAGTTTGTAACTTCTCCCCGTGACCTGCCTGGGTTTTCTCTGAGAGCTTCAGTTTCCTCCCACACACCATATACGTACAGATTTGTAGGTTAATTGGCTTGGTAAATTGTAAATTGTCCCTCGTGTGTGTAGGATAGTGCTAGTGTACGGGGATGGCTGATTGGCATGGACTCGGTGGGCCAAAGGGCCTGTTTCCATGCTTTATCTCTAAACTGAACTAAACCAATCTAGACTTTATGGGGTTATACGCAGTCATATAAACAATATCAACGAGCAAATTCCTTTGTTCTTTTGATTCCCAGAAGTCTGAAATCCCACCAGCCTCCACATCCAACACATGATTTTCTGACATTTGTGCCACCTTCCACGTGATCCCAACACCAGTCACATCTAAGATAGACACAAAATGCTGCAGTAACTCAGCGGGTCAGGCTGAATCTCTGTTTGAAAAGGAATAGGTGACGTTTTGGGTCTAGACCCTTCATCAGAGCGAGTGTCAGGGGGAGAGGGAAACTAGAGGTATGAAAAGGTTTAGAACAAATCACAGCCGGCACCGATGGCAAAGGAGCCCACAAGGGTCCTTTGTTGCCTGTGGAGGAGGTGATAATGAAGGGATACGAACAATGAAACTAGCAGGAGACTCGGGTGGGGGAGGAATGGGGAGAGAGGGAATGCAAGGATTATTTGAAACTAGAGAAATCACTTTCATACCGCTGGGGTGTAAGCTGCCCAAGCGAAATATGAGGTGCTGTTCCTCCAATTTGCGTGTGGCCTCACTCTGACAGTGGAGGAGGCCAAGGACAGAAAGGTCAGTGTGGGAATGGGAGGGGGAGTTAAAGTGTGTGACAACCAGGACATCGCGTATCCCTAGGCAGACTGAACGGAGGTGTTCATCGAAATGATCTCCCCGTCTGCCCTTAGTTTCATTGTCTTGAAATCGCATCTTCCCATCCCCACCACTTTCCACAGAGATCGCTTCCTCCGCCTCTCCTTGGTTCACTCATCACTTTCCACCCAAATCGCCTCCTCCCCAGGTACTTTCCCCAACAACTGCACCTGTCTGCTTACACCTGTCCCTTTATCTCCACCCAGGCATGCCAGCAGCCCTTCCAGGTGTCAGACGTTCAGATGCACCTCCTTTAACCTCATCTACCGCGTTTAGTCCTCAAGGGGGCTTCCTTTACATCGGTGAGACGAACCATAGACTGGTTAACTGTTTCACTGATCACTTAGACTCAGTCCGACAAGGCCTACTCGGTCTCCTGGATGCTAATCATTTTAAATCCCCTTTTCATTCCCACACTGATCTTTCTGTCCAGGGCCACCTCCATTGCCAGAGTGAGGCCACACGCCCAACGGCATGGACATTGAATTCTCCAATTTTAGTTAACTAACCAACAAACGACAACCCTCCCCTTTTATTCCCCCTCTCTCCCCCAACCTGGATGCCCACGCACCCATTTCTCCCTCAAACCTGATCCTCCCTTTCCCCTCCCCTCCCGACATGAAACGTCACCCATTCCTTCTCTTCAGAGATGCTACCTGTCCCATTGAGTTACTCCAGCATTTTGTGTCTATCTTCGGTGTAAACCAGCATCTGCAGTTCCTTCCTACAAAAACCCCCACTAGGTCTACAGAAGTGGGTGGCATGGTGGCACAGCGATAGAGTTGCTGCCTTACAATGCCAGGGACTCGGGCTTGATGCTGACTACGGGTGCTGTCTGTACGGAGTGACTCCCTGTGACCTGCCTGGGTTTTCTCCAGGTGCTCTGGTTCCCTCCCACACTCCGAAGACGTAAAGGTTTGTAGGATACTTGGCCTCTGTAATTTGTATATTTTCCCTAGTGTGTGTGTGTAGGATAGCGCTGGTGTGGTGACTGCCGGTCAGCATGGGCTCGGTGGGCCGAAGGGCCTGTTTCCATGCTGTATTTCTAAAGTCTAAAGTCCAAAGTAGAAGAATGGAGTCGGAAAGGAACTGGATGGGTGAGAAGAAAGTGAAATGCTTGCGAAGGGTTGAGCTATGCTCAAGATGACATCGGACAAGAACAGTCGGTGGTGGCAAGAGGACCAAGGAGGGAGGCAGCGGGCAGCTCAGCAGGAGGAGCAGGGTGGAGGCCACGAGAGACTGGAGCTGGAGGAAGGAGATTCTTCATCCACAGGAAGCCCAGGCCAGGCTTCCACACTGACAACCTCCAGCACAAAGTGATGTTTGACCCTGGGAAACATCTGATAGGCCCCACCCCATCACCCCCTTCCTCAACACTCATTCTTAAATCACTCACACAACAGCTTGGTCATTCAGTTTAGTTTTATTTAGTTCAGTATAATTTATTTTATGTTAGTTTAGTTTAGTTTAGTTTAGAGATACAGCATGGGAACAGGCCCTTCGGCCCACCGAGTCTGTGCCAACCAGCGTCCCCTGCACACTAACACTATCCTACACACACTTGGGACAATTTTACAGTCTTTACCAAAGCCAATTAGCCTACAAAACTGTACGTCTTGGGAATGTGGAGGGTAACCGGAGCACCCGGAGAAAACCCATGCAGGTAATGGGGAGAACGTACAAGTCCAGACAAGAACGTACAAGTCCGTGCAGACAGCACCCGTAGTCAGGATCGAACCGGGATCTCTGCCGCTGTAAGGCTGTAGTTCACAGTGCAGCCATCTTGCAACACATCGCTTAAAAGTAACTTTGCTGGAGTAACTTAGCATCTTTGGAGAACATGGACAGATGGAGTTTTGCATCGGGACCCTTCTTCAGCCCAATTTCGTGGAGCAAGGATGGAGAGAGCTGGAAGAGAGGTGGGGGTGGGATAAAGCCTGGCAAGTGATAGGTGGATACAAGGTGAGGTGGGTGGGGGGTGAGGAAGTTTGTTTGGCAGATGGTTGGATGATCCCAGATACTTTATTCAGCATGGCTCTTCAGTCATGTAGGGAGCATAAATTAGACACATCCCTTGCATGTTAAATTTGGTAAGCGGAGCACACATTTCAACGCGATGTCGTGCTGTCATAGATATCTTCCACCTTAAAGTTGTCACACCTCGGGACACGGTGTCTTTGTGATCATATAACTGAGAAAATGTGAGGTTACCATGAAATTTCAACAGTGTCACTGAATCCTCATGGATCACTCAAAAGCCCATTTTTGAAAATGTTCACCTGCCATTTCTTCCTCAGCATCAAACATTTCTTCATTTAGTTTAGTTTACGGATACAGCGCGGAAGCAAGCTCTTCAGCCCACCGAGTCCCCGCCGACCAGCGATCCCCGCACACTAACGCTATCCTACACACACGCGGGACAATTTACATTTATACCAAGCCAGTTAACCTGCAACCTGTACGTCTTTGGAATGTGGGAGGACACTGTAGATCCCGGAGGAAGCCCACGTGGTCACGGGGAGAATGTACCAACCCCGTACAGACAGCACCCGTAGTCGAGATGGAACCCGGGCCTCTGGCACTGTGAGGCAGCAACTCTACCGCTGCGCCACCGTGCCACTCGTTGAAAATAATGTTCGAAATGGAAGTTAGAACCAAAACTAAAAGACAAAGTTACATATTTACACTGCAATTTATTTTATCTTCTAATATCATAAAAGTTTATAATTGAAAGCCTCAGACTGACTTTGTATGGTGCCACAGTGCAGGGTTACTTGATCTGTCAGCACTTTGTACCCAGTAAACACAATTAAACTGCTCAGAGAACCAAGAATGGTGTTCGAAAAGATTTGCTGGGACATATCATACAGAATTAAAAATAAGAATAAAACTACTTCTGTCATTATTTACAAGCCTATGTTGGAGCGCTCATCAACATCTCTGCACCAATTCCTAATTTTTCAAATCATTGCATTTTTATTTCTGACAGTCTCCTAATAAATTTGGACCCGTCACCTCCTATTTCCTAATAATCTTTACCCTGGTGCAGAACAAAAGTCTGCATAATTTATATTTATAGGAGAGGTGGAGCCCACAATGGTCCATTGTTGGCTGTGGGGAGGGTGATAACGAGTGGATACAAACAGTGGAACTCAGCAGGACGACAGTGAAACTAGTACAATGACCAGGGTGGGGGAGGGACGGAGAGAGAGGGAATGCAAGGGTTACTTTTAATTAGAGAAAGCAATATTCATGCCACTGGGCTGTTTGCTTTCAGATTCCAGTTTTTTGATTTGCACAGGGGATGTCAGTCAGAGGGTAGAAACCAAGCTTGTTATAAAATGCCACATGATGGGTACAAATGATCTTCTGTGAAGATGGTGACGCGAGTCAGCATCGCCAACAACCAGTTCATTCCATCGATATTAGACACAAAAAGCCAGAGTAACTCAGCGGGACCGGCAGCATCTCCGGAGAGAAAGAATGGGTGACGTTCCGTGTTGAGGCCCTTCTTCAGGCTGGTTAGGGATAAGGGAAACGAGAGATATAGACGGTGATGTAGAGAGATAAAGAACAACGAAGGAAAGATATGCAAGAAAGTAACGATGATAAAGGAAACGGGCAGTTGTTAGCTGTTTGTTGGGTGAAAACAAGAAGCTGGTGTGACTTCCTTCCTGTCGGCAGCTCGACAGCTGGAGGATTAGTTTAGTTTCGAGATACAGGATGGAAACAGGCCTCCAGCCCGCCAAGTCCACACCGACCAGCGATCCCCGCACACTAGCATTCTCCTACACACACTAGGAACAATTTACAATCTTTACCAAAGCCAATTGATCCTACAAACCTTTGGAATGTCTTTGGAGTGTGGGAGTAAACCTGAGCACCCGGAGAAAACCCACGCGGTCACGGGAAGAATGAACAGACTCCGTACAGACGCCTCCCGTAGTCAGGATCGAACCCTGTTTTCTGGCGCTGTAATGCTGCAACTCTACCGCTGCACCACCGTGCCGCTCCCCTGGACGCTGGGTGGTTTTGCAGCCACTGTATTTCACACAATTCCTCCCAGTTTGAGAGACTGCACCTCAGTCACTTTTTTCACCTTGCGTATGTGTTAGACATTGTAAACTGTCCCTGGTGTGTAGGATACTGCTGGTGTACGGGGATTGCTGGTCGGCGAGGGCCTGTTTCTACGCTGTATCTCTTAACTAAACTAAACTTAACCTTGAGTTGTCGACAGTTCAGTTCAGTCAGTTTAGTTTAGTTTGGACTTTAGACATTAGAGATACAGCGCGGAAACCGGCCCTTCACTTCAGTCTATTGCCACGTGTACCGAGGTACAGTGAAAAGCTTTGGTTGCGTGCCAACCAGTCAGCAGCAAAGTACATGATTACAACCCATCCATTTACAGTGTATAGATGCATGATAAGGGAATAACATGTAGTACAAGGTAAAGCCAGCAAAGTCTGATCAAGGATAGTCCGAGGGTCACCAAAGAGGTGGATGGTAGTTCAGAACTGCTCCGCTGGTTGTGGTAGGATGGTTCAGCTGCCTGATAACAGCTGGGAAGAAACTGCCCCTGAATCTGGAGGTGTGCGTTTTCACACTTCTGTACCTCTTGCCTGATGGGAGAGGGGAGAAGAGGGAGTGGCCGGGGTGCGACTGGTCCTTGATTATGCTGCTGCTGGCCTTGCCGAGGCAGCGTGAGCGCGAGACAGAATGAAGTGGTCGTTGGCGAAGCGGAATTGCTTCACCACCGTGATAGAATATGGCAGTCCTGTGTCACCGGCTCACTTGGTGAATGTGCAACTACGAGGCACGCATTTTGTCACAGAAAGGCTGCGAGATGACAGGAAGCGGATATAGTCAGCCGATTCTGGGGCCCGATTGTTGTGAGGGATATTCAGCCTCTGCACATCTGCAAACATTTTCTGCCCTTGACCATCAGGTTCATCCACCTTCATTCTCGGTATGTTCTTCAAACCTGTGAGAATGAATAACAACAACATTCACTTCACAGTCACAATGCACAAGCAAGAGGAAATAGAAACAGAGTGGCCAGGAGGTTCTTGCAACCCAGCGGTATGAATGTCCATTTCTCCAACTTCAACTGACTCTTGCATCCCCTCTCTCTCCGTCCCTCCCCTACCCTAGTCGTCGTACTAGCTTCACTGTCTGTATAACTCGTTATCACCGAGCCCACAGCCAACAATGGACCATTGTGGGCTCCACCATACCTTGATCATCGTTACATTTTGCACATCTTCCATTCATTTGTTCTATATCTCTCTATATGTAAGTGTCTGTATCCCTCGTTTCCCTCTCCCCTGATGCTCAGTCTGAAGAAAGGTCTTGACCTGAAACGTCCCTATTACTTTTCTCCAGAGATGCTGCCCGACCAGCTGAGTTAGACAATATAGACCATAGACAATAGGTGGAGGATTAGGCCATTAGGCCCTTCGAGCCAGCACCGCCATTCAATGTGATCATGGCTGATCATCCCCAATCAGTACCCCGTTCCTGCTTTCTCCCCATATATTCTGACTCTGAATACTATTTTTAAGAGCCCTATCTAGCTCTCTCTTGAAAGCATCCAGAGAACCGGCCTCCACTGCCCTCTGAGGCAGAGAATTCCACACACTCCCACGTGCACTTTTTCCTCGTCTCCATTCTAAATGGCTTACCACTTATTCTTAAACTGTGGCCCCTGGTTCTGGACTCCCCCAACATCGGGAACATGTTTCCTGCCTCTGGCGTGTGCAAACCCTTAATAATCTTATATGTTTCAATAAGATCCTCTCTCATCCTTCTAAACTCCAGAGTGTACAAGCCCAGCCGCTCCAATCTATCAACATATGACAGTCCTGCCATCCTGGGAATTAACCTTGTAAACCTACGCTGCACTCCCTCAATAGCAAGAATGTCCTTCCCCATCCGAAACTGCACACAATACTCCAGGTGTGGTCTCACTAGGGCCCTGTACAACTGCAGGAGGACCTCCTTGCTCCTATTCTCAACTCCTCTTGTTATGAAGGTCAACATGCCATTGGCTTTCTTCACTGCCTGCTGTACCTGCATGCTTACTTTCAGTGACTGATGAACAAGGACCCCAGATCCCGTTGTATTTCCACTTTTTCCAACTTGACACCATTTAGATAATAATCTGCCTTCCTGTTTTTGCCACCAAAGTGGATAACCTCACATTTATCCACATTAAACTGCATCTGCTCGTTAGTCCAGCTTTTTGTGTCTATCTTTGGTTTAGTTTAGTTTTGTTTAAAGATACAATGTGATAAGGCCCTTCTGTGAACCGAGTCCGTGCCGACCAGCGATCGCCCATACTCTAGTTCTATCCTACACACTAGGGACAATTTTACAAAAGTCAATTAACCTACAAACCTGTGTAGGAAGGAACTACAGATGCTGGTTTACACTGAAGATAGACACAAAATGCCAGAGTAACTCAGCAGGGACAGGAAGCATCTCCGATGTTTCGAGTCGAGACCCTTCTTCAGACTAAATAATTGAGAAGGCCAGAACACTCCAGCAACGCTGCCTGACCCACTCAGTTACACCAGCATTTTGTGTCTATCTAACCGACAATCATGCAGGTGTGCTGGCCTTTATAAATCAGAGCATTGAATATAGAAGTTGGGATGTAATGTTAAAATTGTACAAGGCATTGGTGAGGCCAATTCTGGAGTATGGAGTACAATTTTGGTCACCTAATTATAGGAAGGATGTCAACAAAATAGAGAGAGTACAGAGGAGATTTACTAGAATGTTGCCTGGGTTTCAGCAACTAAGTTACAGAGAAAGGTTGAACAAGTTAGGTCTTTATTCTTTGGAGTGCAGAAGGTTAAGAGGGGACTTGATAGAGGTCTTTAAAATTATGAGCAGGTTAGACAGAGTGGACGTGGATAAGCTTTTCCCATTGAGAGTAGGGAAGATTCAAACAAGGGGACATGACTTGAGAATTAAGGGACAGAAGTTTAGGGGTAACATTAGGGGGAACTTCTTTACTCAGAGAGTGGTAGCTGTGTGGAATGAGCTTCCAGTGGAAGTGGTGGAGGCAGGTTCGATGTTATCCTTTAAAAATAGATTGGATGGGTATATGGACGGGAAAGGAATGGAGGGTTATGGTCTGAGTGCAGGTAGATGGGACTAGGGGGAAGTATTTTTTTTTAATTAAAAAAAAAAAATTTTTTAATAAAAAAATAAAAAAAATGTTCGGCACGGACTTGAAGGGCCGAGATGGCCTGTTTCCGTGCTGTTATGGTTATATGGTTATGTCTTTGAAATGTGCAAGGAAACCAGAGTACCCGGAGAAAACCCACATGGTCACAGGGAGAAGATACAAGCTTCGTACAGACTGCACCCGTAGTCAGGATCGCAAACGGGTCTCTGGCGCTGTAAGGCATTAACTCTACCAATGCGCCACCGTGCCGCCCATAGTTTAAGGGAATGAATTCCAGAATATAAGGGCTCAGGTACTTGAAGATATGTCAGGAGGGTGGAAGTGGAGCAATGGACCATTTGGAGTGAATGACTGGAATGTTGCAGATGTTTTAGAAGCTTTCCAAATGAAGAAATGGGATTAGAAAGGTCTGTAGGTCAGGCAGGGTCTGTAGGTCAGGCAGGGTCTGTGGGTTAGGGCCTGTGGATCAGGGTCTGTGGGTCAAGGGCCTGTGGGTCAGGGTCAGGGTCTGTGGGTCAGGGTCTGTGGGTCAGGGTCTGTGGGTCAGGGCCTGTGGGTCAGGGTCTGTGGATCAGGGCCTGTGGGTCAGGGCCTGTGGGTCAGGGTCTGTGGGTCAGGGTCTGTGGATCAGACAGGGCCTGTGGATCAGACAGGGCCTGTGGATCAGACAGGGCCTGTGGATCAGACAGGGCCTGTGGATCAGACATGGCCTGTGGGTCAGGGTCTGTGGATCAGGGTCTGTGGATCAGACAGGGTCTGTAGGTCAGGGTCTGTGGATCACGGTCTGTGGATCAGGGCCTGTGGGTCAGGGCCTGTGGGTCAGGGCCTGTGGGTCAGGGCCTGTGGATCAGGGCCTGTGGGTCAGGGCCTGTGGGTCAGGGCCTGTGGATCAGGGCCTGTGGGTCAGGGCCTGTGGGTCAGGGCCTGTGGATCAGGGCCTGTGGATCAGGGCCTGTGGATCAGGGCCTGTGGATCAGGGCCTGTGGATCAGGGTCTGTGGATCAGGGCCTGTGGATCAGGGCCTGTGGGTCAGGGCCTGTGGATCAGGGCCTGTGGGTCAGGGTCTGTGGGTCAGGGTCTGTGGGTCAGGGTTTGTGGGTCAGGGTCTGTGGGTCAGGGTCTGTAGGTCAGGGTCTGTGGGTCAGGGCCTGTGGGTCAGGGCCTGCAGGTCAGGCAGGGTCTGTGGAAAGAGAAACATTGAGCTTTTCAGGTACCAGACCTTGCTTCAGAACAAAGAAAGCACGTTAGTTATAAGTTGCGGAGATGTATGGATAGAACAAAGCGAGGATCTCAGATATGGTGTAGGAAGGAACTGCAGGTGCTGGTTTAAACCATAGATAGATACAAAATGCTGGAGTAACTCAGGCGGTCAGACAGCATAAGGTCATAAGTGATAGGCATAGAATTAGGCCATTCGGCCCATCTAGTCTACTCTGCCATTCAACCATGGCTGATCTATCTCTCCCTCCTAACCCCATTCTCCTGCCTTCTCTCCATAACCTCTGACACCCATACTAATCAATCTGACACCTGTACCAATCAAAGATCCATCTTTCTCTGCTTTAAAAATATCCATTGACTTGGCCTCTGCAGCCTTCCGTGGTAAAGAATCCCACAGATTCACCACCCTCTGACGAAATAAATTTCTCCTCATCTTTTTCCTAAAAGAACGCCTTTCAATTCTGAGGCCATGGCCTCCAGTCCTTGACTCTCACACTAGTGGAAATATCCTCTCAACATCTACTGTATCCAAGCCTTTCACTATTCTGTACGTTTCAATGAGGTCACCCCCTCATTCTTCTAAACTCCAGCGAGTACAGGCCCAGTGCCGACAAACGCTCATCATAGGCTAACCTACACATTCTGGGATCATTCTTGTAAACCTCCTCTGGACCCACTCCAGAGCCAGCACATCCTTCCTCAGACATGGCGCCCAAAATTGCTCACAATATTCCAAATGCCGCCTGACCAGCACCTTATAGAGCCTCAGCATTACATCCCTGTTTTTGTTTACAAGCCCTCGTAAAATAAATGCTAGCATTGAGTTTGCTTTCTTTACGACCAATTCGACTTGTAGATTAACTTTTTGGGAATCCTGCACCAGCACTCCCATGTCCCTTTGCACCTCCGATTTCTGGATTCTCTCCCCATTTAGAAAATAGTCAACGCCTTTATTCCAATTTGCAAAATGCATGACTCCACACTTTGCTGCACTGTATTCCATCTGCCACGTTTCTGCCCACTCTCCCAACCTGTCCAAGTCCTTCTGCAGAGTCCCTGCTTTCTCTACACTACCTGCCCTTCCACCAATTTTCATATCATCCGCAAACTTGGCCACAAAGCCTTCAATCCGCTCATCTAAATCATTAATATGCAATGTGAAGGAAATTGGCCCCAGCACTGACCCCTGCGGAACGCCGCTAGTCACTGGCGTGAACCGCTAGTCCGGCATCTCAGGAGAAAAGGAATAGGTGACGTTTCAGGTTGTGACCCTTCATCAGACTGCTCAGAGATGCTGTCTGACCCACTGCGTTACTCCAGCTTTTTGTATCTATCTCCGATATGGTGACGCCTAGGTTGTTGTGATGTGCCGATTGATGTATTATTGAGGGCATTGATGGAGAGAATAATACACTGAAATATGTACTGGTTGTGAAACCCAGGTTATATCTGCTACGGAGAACTGAAATCAGAAGTATACTTTGCTGAGAAATCAGCAGCTTACAACCCAGGGGCATGAATATTGAGTTCTCTAATTTCAAGTAACCCTTGCATTCTCTCTCCGTTCCTCCCCCACCCTCAACGTCCTAGTTTCACTGACATCCTGCTGATTTTCACTGTTTATATCTACTCGTTATCACCTTTCAGACGATTTAGACAAAGGAATTAAATGTAACATCTCCAAGTTTGCGGATGGCACAAAGCTGGGGCGCAGTGTGAGCTGTGAGGAGGATGCTATGAGGCTGCAGGGTGACTTGGATAGGTTGGGTGAGTGGGCAGATGCGTGGCAGATGCAGTATAATGTGGATAAATGTGAGGTTATCCACTTTGGCGGCAAGAACAGGAAGGCAGATTATTATCTGAATGGCGTCAGATTAGGAAAAGGGGAGGTGCAACGAGACCTGGGTGTCCTTGTACATTAGTCACTGAAAGCAAGCATGCAGGTACAGCAGGCAGTGAAGAAAGCTAATGGCATTTTGCCCTTCATAGTGAGAGGATTTGAGTATAGGAGCAAGGAGGTCCTACTGCAGTTGTACAGGGCTCTGGTGAGATCGCACCTGGAGGATTGTGTGCTATTTTGGTCTCCTAATTTGAGGAATGGCATTCTTGCTGTTGAGGGAACGCAGCGTAGGTTCACCAGGTTAATTCCCGGGATGGTGGGACTGACAAATGATGTAAGAATGGGTCGACTGAGCTTATTTTCACTGGAATTTAGAAGGATGAGAGGATATCTTATAGAAACATATAAAATTCTTCAGGGATTGGACAGGTTGGTTAGAAGATGCAGGAAAAATGTTCCCGATTATGGGGGAGTCCAGAACCATGGGTCACAGTTTAAGAATAAGGGGTCGGCCATTTAGGACTGAGATGAGGAAAAACTTTTTCACCCAGAGTTGTGAATCTGTGGAATTCTCTGCCACAGAAGGCAGTGAAGGCCAATTCACTGGACGTTTTCAAGAGAGAGCGAGCTAATGGAATCAAGGGATATGGGGAGAAAGCAGAAACAAGGTACTGATTCTGGATGATCAGCCTTGATTACGCAACAGATAAAACACTCCACACATGAAGCAATATGGTTTTTTGAATCGCTTTTCCCATTTTGATGAAGGGTCAGATGTGAAATGTTTCTCCTCTCCACATGTGGTAGAATAGTATTGATTCATTGAGTGTTCCCACCATTTTATGCTTTTATTTAACATTTCCATCATCTGCAGTTTTTTGATTTTCTTTTAAAATTATGAAAGGTTTTCATAGAGATTTCTCTTGTGGGCATAGATTCATAGTTTTACAGTGTGGATATATAAGCCCTTCGGCCCAACTTGCCCACACCGACCAACATGTCACATCTACACTAGTCCCACCTGCCTGCGTTTGGCCCATATCCCTCCATAACTGTTCTATGTTCTACCCACGTGTACCTGAAATGACGGTGGAATCTACAAATAAAATAAACAAGAACTCCGGCAGAAACCTCTATTCCCAAAACCTGGCCTGATTGTGGAAGATACCATCGTATGGCTTATTGGAGGATACATTCAAGGATCAAGATATATGTGGGATAACATCAGGCCCTTGGCATTGTTTCCTGGGATATCAGTATTGGGCAATTCAAGTGTACATTGGGAAACACCCTTAAAGCAGAGTGAACAAAGGAAAAGATTTTCGGCAGATCTGCGCCAGAGACCAGGGTTCGATCCGGACCTCAGGTGCTGTCTGTGTGGAGTTTGCATTCTCCCAGTGACCGTGTGTGTTTTCTCCGGGTGCTCCAGTTTCCACCCACATTCCAAAGATGTACGGTTTGTAGGTTAATTGGCTTCAGTAAATTGCTAGTGTGTATGGAATAGATGCTTAAGTAGGATAATGTAGAACTAGTGTACAGGTTCGATCGTGACTATGGGTGCTGTCTGTACAGAATTGATACGTTCTCCCTGTGACCTGCGTGGGTTTTCCCCAGGTGCTCCGGTTTTCCTCCCACACTCCAAAGAAGTACATGTTTGTAGGGTAATGGGCTTGGTAAAATACATCTTCTGGATGAATCAAAGCTTGAGTATCTTTGACAACTTCTGCAATGAGTGGAACTAACAAATCAAGATGCCATTATCGACCCCACCCTTCCTCAGCTCATGGTTTACTTTAATTTAGTTTAAAGTTACAACGCAGACACAGGCCCTTCGGCCCATCAAGTCGGCACCGACCAGCGAGCCCTGAACCCTAGCACTATCCTACATATTTAGGGCCAATTTGCTATTTTCTACCGAAGCCAAACAACGTACAAACCTGTACATGTTTGGAGTGCGGGAGGAAACCGGAGCACCCGGTCAAAACCCACGCAGTCACGGGGAGAACGTACAAACTCGGTACAGACTGCACCCGTAGTCGGGATTGAACCCAGGTCTCTGGCGGTGTAAAGCAGCAACTCTACCGCTGCTCCACCCTGCCATCCATCTGTTGTCGGCCCTGTTTTGTTCTGGCCTCTTCATCTTTCCGTTTGAGGAATGACTCCAACCCAAAATATCCCCGATTGCTTTTCTCTGGAGAAGCTGCCCGACCCACTGAGTTATTCCAGAATACTATGTTTATCTTCAGTGACAAATGCAAGATCTAGGTTTGCAAAATCTGCATTAAAACTTTGTGTAATATTGCCCTCATGTAACGTTTTGGACGTGGCAGTTTCCAGCCCACAAGTTGTATGTGGTACATCTGTGCATATTAGTGTAGCATTTGTTTCTTATGTGTAGGAAGGAACTGCAGATGCTGGTTCAAACCAAGGACAGACACAAAATGCTGGAGTAACTCAGCGGGTCAGGCACCATCTCTGGAGAAAAGGAACAGGTGATGTTTTAGGTGGAGACCCTTCTTCAGACTGAGAGTCTGGGGAAAGGGAAATGAGAGATATAGATGGTGATATAGAGAGATATAGAACAAATGAATGAAAGATATGCAAAATGTAACGTTGATCAAAGAAGGGTGGAGCCCACAATGGTCCATTGTTGGCTGTGGGCTAGGTGATAACAACTGTAACTCGACAGGACGACATTGAAACCAGTAAGATGACTAGGGTGGGTGAGGGAGGGATGGAGAGACTGGGTTACTTGAAGTTAGAGAAATTAATATTCATACTGCTGGGTTGTAAGCTTGCCAAGTGTACCTTTGCTTCAATAGTTGTCAATGAGAGAGAGATAAAATGGGCCATTGCTCACGATATGAAACGAGTGAAGTATCATTTATTTATCCCAGAGGGAAATTGGAATGCTACCAGTCAAAGTATAGAGTTACAGGACATTGAAAGTGCCATGTACATTATAATAATACTGACATTTATGTGAGCAGTTATTGCACAGCACATATGTAATATTGCCCACACACTGAGTGGAAAAGTTCAGGATGAGGGATGTGTGTGTGTGGGGGGGGGGGGGTGGGGGGGGAAGAGTTATGGAGTTTAATATCCACAGGGAAAAAGG
>JAXLNO010005269.1:0-20779 GCA_038087875.1 Malacoraja senta | reverse complement strand
AGACCACAGTCTGTTCGTATTGGTGGAAATGTGTCAGACTCGATAACAATCAGCACGGGAGCACCTCAAGGCTGCATGCTCAGCCCCCTGCTGTACTCACTCTATACTCATGACCGCGTAGCCGGACATAGTGCGAACTCCATCATCAAGTTCGCTGACGACACCACTGTTGTGGGACGTATCACTGATGGGGATGAGTCAGAGTATAGAAGAGAGATCAAGCAACTGTCCATATGGTGCCAGCACAATAACCTGGCCCTCAACACCAGCAAAACCAAGGAACCTGATTGTCGACTTTGGAAGGAGTAGGATGGGGACCCACAGTCCCGTTTATATCAACGGGTCGATGGTTGAAAGGGTCAAGAGCTTCAAATTCCTGGGCGTGCACATCTCTGAAGATCTTTCCTGGTCCGAGAACACTGATGCCATTATTAAGAAAGCACATCAGCGCCTCTACTTCCTGAGAAGATTACGGAGAGTCGGTTTGCCAAGGAGGACTCTCTCTAACTTCTACAGGTGCACAGTAGAGAGCATGCTGACCGGTTGCATCGTGGCTTGGTTCGGCAACTTGAGCGCCCTGGAGAGGAAAAGACTACAAAAAGTAGTAAACTGCCCAGTCCATCATCGGCTCTGACCTCCCTTCCATCGAGGGGATCTATCACAGTCGCTGCCTCAAAAAGGCTGGCAGTATCATCAAGGACCCACACCATCCTGGCCACACACTCATCTCCCTACTACCTTCAGGTAGAAGGTACAGGAGCCTGAAGACAGCAACGACCAGGTTCAGGAACAGTTACTTCCCTACAGCCATCAGGCTATTAAACCTGGCTCGGACATAACACTGAACTTTATTAGCCAATACTGTTATTTGCACTTTATCAGTATATTGATTCATGTGTGTATATATTTATAGAATGCCTTGTAGTCAATGCCTACTATGTTCTGTGTGCTGAAGCAAAGCAAGAATTTCATTGTCCTATCAGGGACACATGACAATAAACTCACAAACTTGAAATTCTCAGAAGAATTGATGGTTGAGGCCAATTTCCGTCAGAAATGAGAAGATAATGCGAAGTGAAAATCTTCAAAAATGTAAATGTGTTTGGAAAAGATTTAGAGATAATGTTTCTAGCTGTGCCTCAATCCAGTTGGAGACAGCAACACAAAATATTTGCCAATTAATCCAAGAAGGAATTGAAACATTTCTTTCTGAATCAGTCACTAGAATTCACTATGGATCAAGATCAGCCCATCAATAAACGAGAACATTTACAGAGAGTTTGGAGAAATGTGCGTCAATGATGAATTATTGTTGAACTATTAAATGTTGATTACTCAGAATAAGGTGGGTCAAGCACAATGCGGCAAAGAATTTGTGTCTTTGCATTTATTTAGCTTACTTTAGTTTAGTTTAGTTTAGAGATACAGCGTGGAAACAGGCCCTTCGACCCACCGAGTCCGTGCCGACCAGCGATCACTCCGTACACTCACACTATCCCACACACGAGAGACAAGTTACAATTTTTACCAAAACCTACAAACCTGTACATCTTGGGAACGTGGGAGGAATCTCAGATTCCTCCCACGTTCCCAAGATGTACAGGTTTGTACATCTGGAGAAAACCCGCGCAAGTCACGGGGAGAACGCACAAACTCCGTACAGACAGCACCCGTAGTCAAGATCGAACCCGGGTCTCTGGCGCTGTGAGGCAGCAACTTTACCGCTGCGCCACCGTGCCTCCCTATGTGAGAAGCACAAGGTGGTGATGATTTTATGTCCTTGCATTAGTTTTAGTGGTTATGTTGCAACCGCTTCCAAGAAGATCTAGGTGCAAATAATGGACAAAATGGACAAAAATATTCCTAAATCCGGGAACATTAATCAGAATTGTACCGAAAAAAGAAGGAGATTCGTAAGCAAATGGGGGGAAAAAAATGGACAGCAAAATACATTGGGTTCTCTCCAGATTAAATGGAAAAGAAAGTTTGCTAAATAAATTAGCAGAACAGTCTTGAGAAGCATTTGCAGGATCGTCAGAGTAACAATCAATGGTGCAGTTTATAGTGGCCTCACAGTGCCAGAAAGACCCAAGTTCGATCCCGACCTCTGGCGCTGTCTGAGTGAGTTTGCACGTTCTCCCTGTGACCGCGTGGGTTTCCTCCAGGTGCTCCGGTTTCCTCCCACATCCCAAAGACGTGCAGGTTTGTAGGTTACTTGTCCCTCTGTAAATTGTCCCTAGTGTGTAGGGGTGGTTGAGAAAGTGGGATAACATAGAACCAATGTTCAACGGCTGATGGGTGGTCGGCGGGGACAGGGTGGGCCGAAGGGCCTGCTGTATCTATGAAGCAAACTGAATGAAACAAGTCAATAGAAATGAAGGAATTTTTCAAGTACTCAGATACTCTGAACAAGGCAGAGAGTGGATTTGAACCATCCCCAGTTCCAATGTCATGATTTAAAATCATACTCCATCCTCAGCACCACGAGTAATAATCCCCACTTCGCTCGGAGCCCTCACTACAACCTTAAATCCAGAGAATCCAGTGTCACAGATCTAACTACACAATGAGATAACTACAGGGGCAGCATGGTGGTGCAGTGGTAGAGTTGCTGCCTTAATTGGTACATGTGACGATAAACTGACCTTGAACCTTGAACCTTACAGCGCCAGATACCCAGGTTCGATCCTGACTACCGGTGCTGTCTGTGCGGAGTTTGTACGTTCTCCCCGTGACCTGCGTGGGTTTTCCCAAGTTGCTCCGGTTTCCTCCCACATGTACAGGTTTGTAGGTTAATTGGCTTGGTTAAATAAAATGGTAAAATTGTCCCTCATATGTGTAGGATAGTGTCATGGGCCTGTCCCACTATACGAGTTTACCCAAGAGGCTCTCCCGAGTTTAAAACAAATCAAACTCGTGGTAAGCACGTAGAATGTACGTTGCGGGTACGTCGGAGCTCGGGGACGTCTCTTAGCGTCTCGTAACGCTAACGGCAGGTACTCGGGAAAGGCGGTAAGCACGTGAAGACTTGTGAAGATTTTTCAACATGTTGAAAAATGTCCACGAGAGCCCCAAGTACCTACGAGTGGCTATTACCGTAATTCTCCGAGTTCAAATCAGGGGTAACTCAGGAGAACTCTTGAATTAGCTCGTACAGTGGGACAGCCCCATCAGTGTGCAGGGAACTCTGGTCGGCGTGGGCTCGGTGGGCCGAAAGGCCTGTGTCCACACTGTATCTCTAAACTAAACTAAAATGAGTTAATCTGCTTACCGCCCAAGCAAATAGAAAAACATAGGGAAAAAAAGTGCAGGAGTAGGTCATTCGGCCCTTCGAGCTAGCACCGCCATTCAATATGATCATGGCTGATCATCTAAAATCAGTACCCCGTTCCCGCTTTCTCCCCATATCCCTTGATTCCGTTAGCCCTAAGAGCTAAAGCGAACTCCCTCTTGAAAACATCCAGTGAATCGGCCTCCACTGCCTTCGGTGGCAGAGAATTCCACAGATTCACAATTCTCTGGGTGAAAACGCTTTTCCTCATCTCAGTCCTAAATGGCCCTCCCCTTGTTCTTAAACTGTGACCCCTGGTTGTGGACTCCCCCAACATCGGGAACATTTTTCCTGCATCTAGTCTGTCCAATCCTCTAAGAATGGTACATATTTCGATAAGATCTCCTCTCATTCTTTTAAATTCCAATGAATACAAGCCCAGTCAACCTATTCTTTCATCGTATATCAGTCCCGCCTGGTAATCATTAATCCGGTGAACCTACGCTGCACTCCCTCAAATGTGAGGTTATCCACTTTGGCAGGGCCGGCCTTAAGCCGATTGGACCGATTGCTCTCAATTGGGCCCCATGACTAAGGGGGCCCCGTGCCAGAGTAATCTACTCGGCTCGGGTAGATCTACCCCGGGTGGAGGGGGGAGAGAGGGGTGGAGAGAGAGTAGAGGGGTTGAGGGGGAAGAAAGGGGTAGACGGAGAGGGGGTGTGAGGGGAGAATGGAGAAGGGGGAGAGGGGGAGGTGGGTCATTCCCTCACGGTCCCGGGGCAGCGCTCCTGCCCCTCCAGTCTTCACACAGCCCCGGCTCCCCCCCTCTCTCTCTCTCCGGGGAGACGCGGTGAACAATACAGGGAGGGCCGGGCTGGGAGTTGGAGCAACGTTTACAAACATCGGCCTCAGCTCACACCCGTCCGCCCGGACCCCGGCATCCGCTCCCGCTGGCCCTCTCCCTCTCTTCTCCTCCTTCCCTTCCCTTCCCTCCCCCCCTTCTCTCCTTCCCTCCCTCCTTCCTCTCTCTCTTTTTCCCTTCCCTCCTTCGCTCCATCCCTTCTTTCTCTCCTTCCCTCCCTCTTTTCTCTACCTCCCTCCCTCCCTTCTGTCCTTCCTCCGCTTCTCTCCCTCCCTCCCTTCTTTCTTTCCCTCCCATGCACATCACGCACAGACAACTAACACACACACACACACACACACACACACAACTAAGTTAGGATGGGGTAGAAGCCCAAAGGGTAGTATGGGGCTGTAGCCCAAAATTTAATGCCTGGACTGGGTTTTTCACCAATGGTTATTGGTTTTCCAGCATCTATTTAATGAAACAGTCACTAAAACAAGTGCTATTGTAACTAAGTACATTTCACAGGTGATCTACACATTTTGCTTGTTACTTGTAGGCTTACATGTATGCAATTTTATATTCAAATGAAGCTTAGATCTGTTTGGTCCATTAAGTCGCAGGCACTTTTTAAGCGCACATTTTGATTACTTTCCATTCTACCATAGAGATATAAAGTCTATAATAGACTTTATTTGTATTTCTATGATTCTACATACCTTGGCTGGGAACCTGGGGCTCACCAAAATTGTTCCCAATTGGGCCCCGCACCTCCTAAGGCTGGCCCTGCACCGTGGTAGCAAAGACAGGAAGGCAGATTACTATCTAAACGGTGTCAAGTTGGGACAAGGGGAAGTACAACGGGATCTGGGGGTCCTTGTTCATCAGTCAATGAAAGTAAGCATGCAGGTACAGCAGGCAGTGAAGAAAGCGAATGGCATGTTGGCCTTCATAACAAGAGGAGGAGTATAGGAGCAAAGAGGTCCTTCTGCAGTTTTATAGGGCCCTAATGAGACCAAACCTGGAGTATTGTGTGCAGTTTTGGTCTCGTACTTTGAGGAAGGACATTCTTGCTATTGAGGGAGTGCAGTGTAGGTTTACAAGGTTAATTCCCGGGATAGCGGGACTGTCATATGCTGAGAGAATGGAACGGCTGGGCTTGTATACTCTGGAATTTAGAAGGATGAGAGGGAATCTTATTGAAACATAAGATTATAAATGGTTTGGACAGGCTAGAGGCAGGAAACATGTTCTCGATGTTGTGGGAGTCCAGAGCCAGGGGCCACAGTTTAAGAATAAGGGGTAAGCCATTTAGAACAAAGATGAGGAAACACTTTTTCTCACAGAGAGTTGTGAGTCTGTGGAATTCTCACCTGGATGCTTACTGTCAGTAATAAGTAACGTCTGTAACTTGTCACTGACGAGCACAGTCATGGAAATAGGCCCTTCGATACATCGCGTCGATGCCAACCATGATGCCCCATGAGACACCCATGGTCAGAGGTTATGGGCAGAAGGCAGGAGAATGGGGTTGAAAGAGAAAGATAAATCAGCCATGATTAAATGGCAGAGTAGACTTGATAGACCAAATGACCTAATTCCATTCCTATAACCTATGAACTTATCAACAATGAATCAACATTTGTCCCACTTGCCAACGTTTGACCCATATCCCTTTAAATCTTTCCTAATGCTTGTACTGTTTGTTTTTTTAAGTGTTGTTTTAAATGCTGTTGTAGTATCTGCCTCAACTACCTCCTCTGGCAGCTCATTTCATATATCCACCACTCTCGGAGTGAAAATGTTGCCCCTCAGGTTCCTACTAATTCTTGTCCCTCTCACCGTATATCCTCTGGTTCTTGGTTTCCCCTACCGTGAGTGAAGACACTATGCATTCACCTTGTGATGATTTTATACGCCTCTATAAGATCACTCCTCAGCCTCCTGCGCTCCAAGATATAAAGTTCTAGCTTGCTGAAACTTTCCCCAGAGTCCAGGCACTTGAGTCCTGCAACATCCTTGTAAAGCTTCTCTGCACTCTTTATAGACAATAGACAATAGGTGCAGGTGTAGGCCATTCGATCCTTCAAGCCAGCATCACCATTCAATGTGATCATGGCTGATCATCCCCAATCAGTACCCCGTCCCTGCCTTCTCCCCATATCCCCTGACTCCGCTCTCTCTTGAAAGCATCCAGAGAACCGGCCTCCACCGCCCTCTGAGGCAGAGAATTCCACAGACTCACAACTCTCTGTGTGAAAAAGTGTTTCCTCTTCTCCGTTCTAAAAGGCTTACTCCTTATTCTTAAACTGTGGCCCCTGGTTCTGGACTCCCCCAACATCGGGAACATGTTTCCTGCCTCTAGCATGTCCAAGCCCTTAATAATCTTATATGTTTCAATGAGATCCCCTCTCATCCTTCTAAACTCCAGATTGTACAAGCCCAGCTGCTCCATTCTCTCAGCGTATCACAGTCCCGCCATCCCGGGAATTAACCTTGTAAACCTACGCTGCACTCCCTCAATAGCAAGAATTTTTTTTTGCAACTTAAAGGCGGTCGGACGCTGTAGTTCTGACAGACACTCTTTAAAAATCACGCAAGTGGCCTCTTCGACCCAGACTGGTGTCTCTGTGATTGCAGATGAAATACAACATCAAGTCGTGGAACAGGAGGAAGTGTATGCTGCAAATACTGTCTCGTTGACTTGACGTGTAAACAAAGTGAGTGGAAATCGAAACCTTGAGTTCTTCATTCCTAATGTGGGCAATTGGAAACTCCGGAGATATTTTCACAAGCGATTAGGAGGTTGCAGGATGATGTCACGGAGCTCTTAAAGGCGAGTAAGAATTTTGATGATGTTTAGTTTATGTTCATAAGTTTTCGGAGTAGAATTATGGCCCTGTCCCACGGTACGAGTTCATTCCAAGAACTCTCCCTAGTTTCCCCTGATTCAAACTCGGAGATTTACGGTAATGGCCACTCGTCGGTACTCGGGGCTCTCGTGGACATTTTTCACCATGTTGAAAAATCTTCACGAGTCTTCCCGAGCTTACCTGCCGTTAGCAAGTCTTCCCGAGTACCTGCCGTTAGCGTTACGAGCCGCTAAGAGACGTCCCCGAGCTCCGACGTACCCGCTACATTCATTCTCCGTGCTTTTCCACGAGTTTGATTTTTTTTAAACTAGGGAGAGCTCTTGGAATGAACTCGTACCGTGGGGCAGGGCCATTAGACCATTTGGCCCATTAAGTCTACTCTGCCATTCAATCGTGGCTGATATATCTTTCCCTCTCAACCCCATTTTAGTTTAAGAAGGAACTGCAGATGCTGGAAAATCGAAGGTAGACAAAAATGCTGGGGAAAACTCAGCGGGTGAGGCAGCATCTATGGAGCGAAGGAAAAAGGCGACGTTTCCCAGTTTAGTTTAGTTTAGTTTATTAATGTCACATGTACAGAGGTACAGTGAAAAGCTTTTTGTTACACGCTATCCAGTCAGTGGTTTGCCTGTACATGACTATAATCGATCTGTCCACAGTGGATAGTTACAGGATTAAGGGAATAATGTTTAGTGCAAGATAATGTTCAGTAAAGTCCGATTAAAGATAGTTCATGGGTCTCCATTGAGGTAGATGGGAGGACTGTCTGAAGAAGGGTTCTGAGCTGAAACAGAACCTTTTTCTCCAGAGATGCTGCCTGACCCGCTGAGTTACTCCAGCACTTTACGCCTATCTTCGGTGTAAACCAGCATCCTACGCAGATGATATGTCAAAGACCGTTCTCCAGCTGGTGATAGGATGGTTCAGTTGCCTGATAACAGTTGGGAAGAAAGTGTGCCTGAATCTGGAGGTGTGCGTTTTCACACTTCTGTACCTCTTGCCTGATGATGCTGCTGGCCTTGCCGAGGCAGCGTGAGGTATAAATGGAGTCAATAGAAGGGAGGTTGGTTTGTGTGACGGCCTGGGCTGCATCAACAAGGCTCCGCAATTGGGTGGAGCTGTTCCCAAACCATACTGTGATGCATCCCGATAAAATGCTTTCTACGGCGCATCGGTAGAAGTTGGTGAGAGTTGTTGGGAACATGCTGATTGTCTGAAGAAGGGTTTCGGCCCGAAACGTTGCCTATCTCCTTCGCTCCATAGATGCTGCTGCACCCGCTGAGTTTCTCCAGCATTTTTGTGTACCTTCGATTTTCCAGCATCTGCAGTTCCTTCTTAAACACTGCTGATCTTCCCAATTCTTCTGAGGAAGTAGACACGTATATAAAATAATTGCTGATGGATTATTTTCAGTGGCTGGTGATATGGTAATGGAGGCCAACCAACCAGCCAAAATTCCAACATTAGAAGAGAGAATGGAGAGGTGGGAGACATTCTTCTACTAAATGTTTGGAACATGGATTAGTGCAACCTACAATTGTTGAGTCACAGTCTATCAACTGTGGTGCAGTAGTAGAGTTGCTGCCTCACAGCGCCAGAGACCTGGGTTCGATCCTGACTACGGGCACTGTCTGTACGGAGTTTGTATGTTCTCCCCGTGACCACATGGGTTTTCTCCAGGTGCTCTGGTTTCCTCCCACACTCCAAAGACGTAAGGGTTTGTAAGTTAATTGGCTTGGTGTAATAGTAAATTGTCCCCAGTGTGTGTAGAATAGTGCTAGTGTGCGGGGATCGCAGGTCGGCGCGGACTCGGTGGGTCGAAGGGCCTGTATCCACGCTGATTCAAGATTCAAGATTCAAGAGAGTTTATTGTCATGTGTCCCAGATAGGACAATGAAATTCTTGCTTTGCTTCAGCACAACAGAATATAGTAGGCATGAATACAGAACAGATCAGTGTGTCCATATACCATTGTATAAATATATACACACATGAATAAATAAAACAGATAAAGTGCAAATAAACAGATACTGGGCTATTAATGTTCAGAGTTTTGTTCGAGTTGAGTTCAATAGCCTGATGGTTGTGGGGAAGCAGCTATTCCTGAACCTGGACGATGCAGTCTTCAGGCTCCTGTACCTTCTACCTGAAGGGAGCGGGGAGATGAGTGTGTAGCCAGGATGGTATGGGTCCTTGATGATACTGCCAGCCTTTTAGATGCAGCGACTGCGGTAGATCCCCTCGATGGTAGGGAGGTCAGAGACGATGATGGACTGGGCAGTGGTTACAACTTTTTGTAGTCTTTTCCTCTCCAGGGCGCTCAAGTTGCCGAACCAAGCCACGATGCAACCGGTCAGCATGCTCTCTACTGTGCACCTGTAGAAGTTGGAGAGAGTCCTCCTTGACATAGCGACTGTATCTCCAAACTAAACTAAACTAAACTAAAATAGATGTTTTCAAAAGAGGAAGATTAAACAAAAGTGGGCAGAAGACTGAGATTATATGGGATGGTCCAGTTTAGGTTATTTTCCCGTGCAGTGAAATGCTTTTGTTGCGTGCTAATGCAAATGGTCAGCTTTACAAAAAACACGACTTGTTTAGCCAAAGGGTCTGTTTCTGTGCTGTAAAATTCTACAATCGAGTGCTGTGGTGAATGAGGGGTTTGTGTTCTATAGCTGGAGTGAATACGACATTTGTTTTACACCGCTACACTGCATGACAGGCCTACGTCAAACTGCGATAATTAATATGAAACCTCGATCTGCCACGGTAACTCGAATGCTTTCCTGAGCCAGCTATATATAGCACTAGTGATGGGGAATGAAGATTTTGCTTCACAATGTGGTCAGGGGTGAAGGGAGTCAAGTGTGTTTAATTTTTTATAGTGCTGAGAATGGAACAATGCGATCCTTCCTCGAGCGGGAAGGAACTGCAGATGTTGGCTTAAACCCGAAGACTGACACAGAAAGCTGGAGTAACTCAGCGGGACAGGCAGCATCCCTGGAGAGAAAGAATGGGTGACATTTCGGGTCTTCAGACTGAGAGTCGGGGGAAAGTGAAACGAGAGATATAGACGGTGATGTAGGGAGGTGGAGAACAAATGGATGAAAGATACGCAAACAAAAGGAACGATGATAAAGGAAACATGCCATTGTCGTCTCGACCCGAAACGTCACCGAACCATGTTCTGCCACCTGACCCGCTGAGTTGCCCCACTGCACTTTGTGTCTATTTAGATCTACACAGGTTTGTAGGTTAATTGGCTTATGTAAATTGTCACCAGTGTGTAGGATGGAACTAGTGTACGGGCGATCGCTGGTCGGCGTGGAGTCGGTGGGCCGAAGGGCCTGTTTTGGCGCCACATTTCTAAACTAACCTAAACTAAACTGGAGGTCACAACAAAGTTCCCAGCTCTCAGGTCAGGAAGGACAAAAGAAGGACTCGTGGCTAAAATGAGCAGTCAGAAGCAGGTTTTATTTGAGTTTGAGGAGTAGGTTTGAAATTTCGATCTGAAAAAGGGTTTTATTACTTCCCTTGCTCAATATTTTTTCTTTATTTTTTAATCTTCAAGGGCCTGTCCCACTTAGGCGACTTTTTAGGCCAGTGCAGGAGACTCTGAGCTCGCCTCATGATCGCCACATGTTCGCTGGTGGTCTCTGATGAGTCTCCTTCATGGTCGCGAGGAGTTCCCGCATTCTGGGAACTAGTCGCGGCCTCAGTATGGTCGCCGCAAATTTTTCAACATGTTGAAAAATTTTCTGCGACAAAAATTGGTCGCCATGGAAAAAATCAATAAACCTGCAGTCGTAGGTGCAGTTGTAGTGGGGTCGCCATGTAGTTGTAGGTAGCCGTAGGTAGTTTTAGTTAATCGCCTTTGCTGACCGGGCATTTTCATTGGCTCATTGGGGGGAAAAAAACGTAAGCACGAGTTTTCAGAACCAAGGAAAACCGACCGGTAATGTTAAATGTGTATATATTTATAGAATGCCTTGTAGTCAATGCCTACTATGTTCTGTTGTGCTGAAGCAAAGCAAGAATTTCATTGTCCTATCAGGGACACATGACAATAAACTCACTTGACTTGAAATGTCCGCTAAACTTCACAGCTGTGTATCTCTGGCTTATTAAAAGTTGTCTGGCTTCTTAAAAGTTTCTCCACTCCTTCTCCCCCTTCTCCCCCCCCCTTCCCCCCCTTCTCCCCTCCACCCCTCCTCCACCCCCCTTCCACGCTCTTTTATAGGACTTACCGTACACTGTGCTAGGCATCTTAACCTTCCTGTTCATCACGGTGTGTGTCTGTTTCACCTTGGCTTTGCACCGTGTGAATTTCAGACAGCGCGCCCCCGCTTTCCCTGGCCCCCACCTTTGCGATGTGTGTGTGTGTGTGTGTGTGTGTGTGTGTGTGTGTGTGTGTGTGTGTGTGTGTGTGTGTGTGTGTGTGTGTGTGTGTGTGTGTGTGTGTGCGCGCGTGCTTGCGCGCGCGTGAGTGCCTCGAGCTTGACAGTCGCCGGCAGTCCGCTGAAAAATCGCCAAAGTGGGACAGGCCCTTCAGTGTAAGATTTTGGCTGCTTTGCATATTCTGCTGAGCAGCAATTAAATAAAAGATGTGGACAGTTGCGCACATTTGGCAAGGGAACAAACTCTTGATTAACAGCGGACCTACAGTATCTGTTCCTTTTGATTTGTCGCATGAGTGGTGTTCCTGAACAATTCCTGATAGACTGTGGCTCATTACTGTCTTTACCCTGAATCATAATCATGTCATTCCAAGCATGACAACCCAAATCCGATTCATACTTGAAACCCAGCCATTTTACTACAGGGAACTCTTTGCCTGAAACAGTGCTGCAGTAAGAATTCTTTAGTCGCTCTTGTGGGGTTGGGGATTGCAACCTTCACGTGGTCCACCGAGTTTCGACTAATGCAATCAACCCGACGTGCACAAACAAATAGATCAAATAGAACAAGTTGGCCTACAACTTTAGGCTGTGCACGCAATACGCAAGAAGAAGAAGTCACTCATGTGTGTAGAATATCGGATAGGCCTGGATGGAGTGGATGCGGAGAGTCTAGGACCAGAGGCTGTAGCTTCAGAATTAAAGGACGTCCCGTTAGGAAGAGGATGAGGAAGAATTTCTTTAGTCAGAGGGTGGTGAATCTGTGGAATTCACTGCCGCAGAAGGTGGTGGAGGCCATGTCAATGGATATTTTTAAGGCAGAGGTTGATAGATTCTTGACAAGTGTGGGTGTCAGGGGTTATGGGGAGAACGCAGGAGAATGAGGTTGAGAGGGGGAGATAGACCAGCCATGATTGAATGGCGGAGTAGACTTGATCGGCCGAATGGCCTAATTCTGCTCCTATCATTATAAACAAATGAAATAAAATAGTAAGATTAAACGAGAAGTTACCAGTTTGAAGTTTGATCTTTATTTTATGAGGAGTTACGTTGGTGATTACGTGAAGAAGACCCGTCAGGGCGCATGCGCGTCAATCTTCAAAGCAGCGGTATGAAATCACAGACAACACCATAATTGAAGTAACATATTAAGATTGTCAACATGAGAACTACCATTATGACCTTTTTTCTATGAGAGAGGGTTGGGCGTGGTGGGCACGTAATCACCAACGTAACTCCTCATAAAATAAAGATCAAACTTCAAACTGGTAACTTCTCGTTTAATCTTACTATTTTACTTCGGAGTCACGTGAGTGACTACGTGAAGATTTTAAAGCTCTGTGATTTTTATGCCGCAGATCAAAATCCCGGCTTCTCACTGCATTGATTGACTCTGAGTATCATCAATAATGCTGTAAACATGACATTGCATATCATGCAAAAACAAACAGTTTTATTTTTGGTCATAAAACAACCAATAAACCCTCTTAATGTAGGGGCAACAAACGAAACAGAATGAAACAGTATTGAAAACAGACTTTAAACAATAGCAACAGCACTCAATATTGAGTTGGCAAACAGCCCTCCATCGGCACTCGGCCGATGGTAGTATTGCTGAAACACAAGTTCATTTTTCCAACCTGCGGCTTTTAATATATGGTCGATGGGAACGTCCATTGCCCTGGCCGCGGATGTTGCTACTGCGCTAGTGGAATGAGATGTAAACATATAAATGTTAATTCCTGCCTGAAGCAACTCTTGCTTTAACCACGTTGAGATAGTCTGAACTGCCACTCTTTTATGTTGGCTTCTTGTAACTGACAAATAATCCTGTTTCTTCTTGTCTTAAAGCCCTTGTGGCTTCAATGTAATGTAACAAATGTGTCCTTACACATAAACATGGAGCTGTAGGATATGCTGAGAACACAATCTTAAATCCTGTCACACCTGGCCTGCTTTGTTTGAGCAGGTCAGAAATATAAAACAGAATATTCTCTGTATTCACTTCCATTCTCTCGAACTGAAGTTTTTGCAAAGTCTGCACTCTCTGTACTGACACCAATGCCATTAGCATAGCCAATTCAGCAAAGTTATAGACGTGACAGGGACCTAATGACGAAGCATGTTAAGAACAACGCTTACATCGCAGATTACCATATACGTAGGCTTAGGCATTTTGGAATTAAAGATTCCTTTCATCAACCTAGATATGAGAGGGTGAGATCCTATACTTTGTGTCCGTGTACCTATTACAAGATATGCCGACAAAGCACTTCTAGCTGTATTGATAGCACTATAGCTATGACCCTCATCATAATAAAGTGTAGATAAAACTCTAACACATTTTCAATAACTACAGTATCATATTGAATATTCTTTTGAACACAATATTGTTCCCATTTTTTTTTTTTTTTTCATAAGTCATATACTGTTTTTGAGTACTCTTTCTCCAGGCTGCAGTGAGTATATCCACCGTTGGCCTAGAAAGTCCTCGACCAATGTAAGGCTTTCTTAAACCTGCAAATTAACAGATCCATACGATCACATAACGGATGAACTTAATGCGTTACTGGATGCTCCAGCAAATTCCCACTGTTTGGAATCAGCAAAAAGAGGTTGGATCGCTATCTGTAACATCAAAGGGAACCATGGTTGAATCAGGCAATTTGGTATCACCAAAACCCCTGAAGCAGCATCCTGCTTGATTTTCTCAAACACCGACCTATGAGGCAGAATGGTGGGAAAATGTACACAAACATATCATCCCAATTTAGTGAAAAAGCATCAATTGCCACTGCCCCTGGATCTGGTGCCTATGAAACATATTTTGGCCTTCCATATAGAAGTACTATGTTCTTGAACACATCCTGGTTCCACATCCACTCTGTGTTATGATGGAATTTTCGTGAGCTGCCATCTGGTACTACATTAAGTTTCCCTGGCAGATAGATAGCTCCAATCCAAATCTCTCTATCCCTACTCCAGGTCCAATTGTATTTGCCAACCTGTCACATGATAACGATTTGATTCCACCCATGTGATTCATATCAGCAACTGCTCTAGTGTTGTCTATTTTGCACTGCACATGCAAACTAGTTTAGTTAGTGCCATAAGCCTTGAGTCCATAAAATACTCTTGGTTAATTCCCCATGTTTGCAGAAGCAATGTTCATCTGTCTCCACAGCTGGATCTTGTATCAGTAGCACCCTACCCAAGTGCTCTGACATCTGTCTGCAAATCATGGAAGCTTGGTCCAATAACACTTTGGAACTACTAGTGGACACATGCTGAATCCACCATTGTACATCAGCAACAGCCTCTATTGATAGAAGCATAGGTCTATTATAATGACCCCAATGTATCCTCAATGCTTGTTCCTTTGACCTTTTCTAATTGTAGATAATAAAGTGGCCATATTGAACTGCTGGAAATGCTGCCAGCCATTACCACAGCAGACTTGTCACCTGGCTAATTGAAGGCTGTGTGTCAGCAATTAACTTGATACAGCTCTTAATTAGCTCTTCCCTTTTTGGCCTGGGCAAGGTCACAATGATGTTGATTAAGTCTATTGTGAACCCAACTAGTCAATTTGTGTCACAGATATAAATTTAGATTTCTCTGGATAGCTTATGAAGCCCAATTTAAAAATGTTTTTTACCAACTGCCACTGATGCTTCAGCTGTTTCCTTTGATTGTCCTACAATCAAGATATTATCTAGTTAAGCCATGAGCACATGCCCTCGACTTCTCATCATGCCTAGAATAGGTTTTAACAACTTTGTAATCCCTCTAGGAGCTGAAGACAAACTATTAGGCAGTGCATTGTATTGCAATAATTGCCCCATCAAGCTGAATTTTAAATCTTCTATCCTGCAAATGAACAGACACTGAATCCGTTTCTTTAAGATCTCCTTCACAAACATTTCCATCTTAAAATGTCTATACCCTACAAAAGGGTTAAGCCTATTCAGGTCCAGTATAATTCTGCATCCCCCCATCCTTGCTTGGTCTGGGAAAGATATTGGACACAAACTGATGGCTTTGGTAAACTGCCTTAGCAATTACACCTTTATTACATAAGCTTGCAAGTTCCAACTGAACTTCCAATTGTTCATTGATACTGAAGTCAAACTCCTTTTTGGACATGTTGCATGGGTAAATCAGAATTTGCATTAAGCTTTGTTCGATATCCTTCTATAACCTTCAGTATAAACATATCTGAGGTATCACATTAGATCTGTCTACATGCGAACCAGACCCACTTACCTCCTTACCACCTGGCATTCTTCCCCGGCCTCGAGCTGGATATCTCACCTTCCCTGGCGGTGCTACAGCCAAACGCCAACTGCGCTGCATCGTAGCTGGACTTGTCCCTTGCCCGGACCAGTCTCCTCGCTTATAGGGATACTTCTCCTCCAGCTCCTTCACCTGCTGTGCGAAATCCTCGCCAAACAGCTGTGCCGGTTGCACTGTGCCAGGCTGGCAGAGTGAAGCATATTTAGAATTGATGGTTGGTCTAATCGCAGTCTTGCGGAGGCAGTTGATCTCAAAGTGGGCACTCCACAATAGCGCCTTTTGTTGTAATTTGTCATGGCCTCTCCATCCACCATCCTGGCAAAGCTCGTTATACCAGATGCCAGCAACTTTAAAAATATGCTGGAGCTTCACATGCTCCTGGGCTCTCATTAGTATGCCCATCTTGCCCCAATTCTTCCTGTTCCCAACAGGAACTTTTAACAGTCCACAGTTGATTGGGGCTTCATGCTTCCTACTGTCTCATCCATTGTCAGCTCCTGTAGCTGATGTGAGACTTGGTAATTTATGCTGGTGGCAAGTTCCTCACCCAGAGGCTCACCAGGCTCACGTGCTGCACACGGTGTCAGCTCTGGCAGCTGCCTGCCCTCCCTTTGGAAGTCGTCGGACTCAGGGTCAGAGCGTATCTGCCCTTCTGCACTCACCTCTTGCAAAGAGGGTGCTTTCAAGCAGGCCTCTACTAGGCACTGCCAGCGGAGCCTTCCCTAAGGCTTCCCGCCTGCACAACTCCTCCTGGAGTGTGGCTTTATGAAGCAGACCTCTCCTTGGCACTGCCAGCGGAGCCGTCCCCACAGCCTCCCGCCTGCACAACTCCACCTGGAGTGTGGCTTTATGAAGCAGACCTCTCCTAGGCACTGCCAGCGGAGCCTTCCCTATGGCTTCCCTCCAGCACTACTCCTCCTGGAGCGTCTCTGTGGAGCAGCCCCTGTATGAGCTGCTCCTTTTGGATAACCGCTGGGGAACGGTATCCTGTCCCCGACGGGACTCTCGTGGCCCGACTCTGCGGAGTCTATAGCCCTGACAGACTTAACTTATGCCGACCGCCCGACTGGCGTTGGCTGTGTACCCGGCTGGGCACTTTGCCAAGTCTGTCGCTGCACCGCTACCGGCTTGCGACTCCCCCGAGGTGACAGGCTGCCTTTCAGAGACTGCGCTCCCGCAGCTCTCTCTCTCTCCTTGTCGGCAGCAGACTTGCACCTTTTCCTTGTTCCTGTATGTGGGGGAAAAACACACAGAAACAATTTTTTACTTTTTCCTAACTCCTCCAAAGTCTCCCCGACTTTGGTGGAGCTGTAACTACTCACCTGCAGGAGGAGCTCCGTCCTCCTGCTGCCGTTGTCGCCAATGCGTAAGACGTAATGACTCACGTGACTCCGAAGTAAAATTGTTACAGTGGGTGAATGGGTCAAAACTGGAAATGGTAATGTTAAACAAAACTGGTTATTGGCTAAATATTCCAGCTTGGCTGTGTGTTTATGAGACCCTGGATCCATCTTCTGATCAGGACATCTCAGCCAGATGGTCTGAAGAAGGGATCTCGACCCGAAACGTCACCCATTCCTTCTCTCCAAAGATGATGCCTATCCCGCTGAGTTGCTCCAGTGTTTTGTGTCGACCTCCAAAGGAGCAGATTTCCCCTCCCCACGGCCAACAATGGACCATTGTGGGCTCCACCTTTCCTTGAGTTGGGCCGAAGGGCCTGTTTCCACACTGTATGACTCTCTGACTCCCTGACTCTACCGCCGCTCCACCTTTGTGCCTTGCTACTGGTGGAATCTAGGTTCTCAACTCCAGTCCAAGTGCTTGGAGTTCTGCCATGGATATTTGGGGCTCCAGTCCTCGAGAGGTTTCATTCTCCGGTTGATGAATTCGACATTCACACAGCCCTTTTCTCCTCCTCGATTTGTTCTGATCCGCAGTGGAATAGTTCAGGAAGTTCCCCACTGCCTTGCCAAGTCTCGGGGTCGGCATGCATCAGACTGTTATTTCTTAATGCTTTCTGGCATTGTTGAATTACCACAAGCAACCAGTGGAACCATCAGCTAATGAAGCCGATTCCAAGAAATATAATTGCCCGCTCACTGCATCTCCTCACCTTACCACGGTTATGATCGCAAAGTGCCAACTATGAACAAATGGGCCCTTGTATTTTGTGGCTGGGGATCTGCTGAGCAAAAATACCGTCATTGTCCAAGTCGTGACCTAATAAGGTTTAACCCTAGATCTAGATCTAGATGTACTAGGCTGAAAAGCTCTAAGTAGAGCAACACTCAGCACATGACAATTATATACTGGGCAATTGTTTTTTTTACATTTATCAAGCCAATTAATCAAGCCAATTAACCTACAAACCTTTACTTCTTTGGTGTGTGGGAGGAAACCAAAGATCTCGGGGAAAACCCACGCAGGTCACGGGGAGAATGTACAAACTCCGTACAGACAGCACCCGTAGTCGGGATCGAACCCGGGTCTCTGGCGCTGCATTTTTGCTGTAAGGCAGCAACTCTACCGCTGCGCCACCGTTACTGCCTTGAGCCTCAGCCTATTTTTCATGTTGTGTAGAAAGGAACTGCAGATGCTGGTTTATACTGAAGATAGACACAAAGTGATGGAGTAACTCAACGGGTCAGGCAGCATCTCTGGAGAAAAAGGATTTGTGACGTTTCAGTTCGGGACCCTTCTTCAGGGGCCCGACTGAAACGTCGCCAATCCTTTTTCTCCACAGATGCTGCCTGACCCGTTGAGTTACTTCAGCACTTTGTGTCTGTTCTCCAGGCTGCCTTGTCGATCAAAATCAAAATGTTTAGGGCCCAGTGTGAACACGTATCTCTGAGAAAAATAATACTGGTAAAGGTCAAAGCCAGCATTAGTTTAGTCTTTGGACGAGAAAAGTTGGGTGGCACGGTGGCGCAGCGGTAGAGTTGCTGCCTCACAGCGCCAGAGACCCAGGTTCGATCCTGACTATGGATGCTGTCTGTACGGAGGTTGTACGTTCTCCCCGTGACCCGCGTGGATTTTCTCCAGTGTTCCGGGTTCCTCCCACACTCCAAAGATGAACAGGTTTGTAGATTAATTGGCTTGATATCAATATAAATTGTCCCTAGTGTGTGTAGGATAGCATTAGTGTGCAAGGGTCGCTGGTTGGCGCGGACTCAGTGGGCGGAAGGGCCTGTTTCCATGCTGTATCTCGAAACTAAAAACAAATGGGATTACATCATCATCGGCGGTCACTCGAAACGAGTATGACTGTCCTCTCATGTAGGACGCCTGCGCGTGACTTTGTTTAACGTGGGGAGACTGGTGCACAGACAGCCACCCCATGGTCCTTGACAGATCTGGGTCAGGATCCAGTGGCATGGAGTCCAAGATGGCCGGAGACCCTTCTCTGTTGTAGCCTTCATCCGCCTTCCCAGCCGTTGTGACGCTCCACTAAGGTCAGCCATCGTCCTCCGCATGTTCCACCGTTGAGGTCTTGGTTGGATTGCTCTTTGTCAGAGACCTCCCCCTCAACCTTACCGCCATGGGTGGCCCTACCAGGAGCATAGCTCCAGACGGCATCGCTCTCAGGATCTTAGGACCACACAAGCTTCTCCACCACAGAGAAGGGGATAATATAGACAATAGACAATAGGTGCAGGAGTTGGCCATTTGGGCCTTTGAGCCAGCACTGCCATTCACTGTGATCATGGCTGATCATCCACATTCAGTACCCCGTTCCTGCCTTTTCCCCATATCCCTTGACTCTGCTATCTTTAAGAGCTCTATCCAACTCTCTCTTGAAAGCATCCAGAGAATTGGCCTCCTTCTGAGGCAGAGAATTCCACAGATTCACAACTCTCTGTGTGAAAAAGTTTTTCCTCATCTCCTTATTCTTAGAACTCGTGTGAATGTGTGATTGATGGTCAGTGTGGACTGAAGGGCCTATTTCCGAGCTGCATCTCCCAACCAAAACTAAAAGAGTTAATACGAACAGGGAAAAGTATGATACATACTTATATCAGGAATGCATCCACGATTCGTCATTACCACATCTGAGAAAGAAATTATCAAGCTGAGTATATTCATACCTTTGATGTGCTGCATTTTAATGTTTCATATTTCTGATGTGCAAATATTGAAAACTGACTATCACTATGAATTGGCTTCCAGTTCACTTCTTGTTGTGTTTCAGGCTGAGTTAAACCCTGGCAACGGTTTAAAGTCAACCATTGAAGTGACTTTTGGCCGCTCCATTGCCATTTTCTTTGTCTTACTAACAGTACATAGCTGTGGTTTTAAATTTCTGAATTTCATGTTCATAAGTTCATAAGTGATAGGAGCAGAATTAGCCCATTCGGCCCATCTACTCCGCCATTCAATCACAGCTGATCTATCTCTACCTCCCAGCCCCATTCTCCTGCCTTCTCCCCATAACCCTTGACACCCGTGCTAATCAAGAATCTATCTATCTCTGCCTTAAAAATATCCACTGACTTGGCCTCCACAGCCTTCTGTGGCAAATAATTCCACAGATTCTCCACCCTCTGACTAAAAAAAATCCTTTTTCATCTCCTTCCTAAAGGAACGTCCTTTAATGCTGAGACAATGACCTCTGGTCCTCGACTCTCCCACTAGTGGAAACATCCTCTCCACATCATCTCTATCCAAACCATTTACTATTCGGTGAGTTTCAATAAGGCCCCCCCCCCCCCCCCCCTCATCCTTCTTAACTCCCATGGGTACAGGCCCTGTGCCATCAAAACACTCATCATATGTTAAGCCACTAATTGCTGGGATATTTTTCGTAAACCTCCTCTGGACCCTCTCCAGAGCGAGCACATCCCTCCTCAGATATGGGGCCCAAAATTGCTCACAATACTCCAAATGCAGTCTCACCAGCGCCCTATAAAGCCTCAGCATTACATCCCAGGTTTTAGATTCTAGTCCTCTCGAAATTTAAGGTGTTTTATATTTTTCTCAATCTAACATTGAATCCAGGTCTCTGGCGCTGTACGGCAGCAACTTTACTGTTGCGCCACTGTGCCACCCTTATATTGGGATTCTGAAATATCAAGTGGTGGGCAATTGTGGAGCTTTGTCA
>JAXLNO010005268.1:0-62073 GCA_038087875.1 Malacoraja senta | reverse complement strand
CTCCAACCCCACCCTTCACCTCTCTCCCCCATCCTCTCCTTCCTCTCTCCACCCTCTCCTCTCTCCCCCACCTCTCTCCCCCCTTCCTCTCCACCCTCATCCTCACAATTTTTTTTTCTAACATTACATTTTCTCTCTCTGCCCCCGCCCCCTCGAGACGCACCTGAGAGGTGATGGCTACTCGTCAGTGGATAGGGTGGAGATGGGATAAAAGAAGCAAATTAAAATATTAATATAATATCAAGGGGTGTAATGAGTGTGTTTGTTTGTGGGTGCACCGACACCGCACGTGGAAGCGCCGAGATTTTTTTCCATTTCGGTAGAGATTTCCCCTCTCTTTCCCACCCACTTCCCTCTCCCCCTTCCCTCCCCCACCCCTTCCCTCTCTCCCCAACCCCCCTTCCCTCCCCCACCCCGTTCCCTCTCTCCCCTTCCACCTCCCCACTCTTGCCCCTCCATCTACTCTTCCCCCTCTACCCCCTGCCACATCTCCCTACTCGCCTCCTGCCCCCCTCCCCCACACCTCTCTCCCTCCCCACTCTCCTCCCCTCCCCCACCCCTCTCTCCTCCCCTCTACATCTCCCTCTCCATCTCTCTCTCCTCACCCCTCTCCCTCTCCTCCCACTCCTCCTCCCAACCACCCCTTCCCTCTCTACTCCACCCCTTCCCTCTCTCCCGCGCCCCCTTCCCCCTACCCCTCTGTCCCTCTTCCACCACCCCCTACCCCTCCCTTCCCACTCTTCCACTTCCCTCCCCTCACCCTCTCCCTCCCCACCCCTCCCCTCCCTCTCCCCTCTCTCCCCCACGCCTTCCCCAACCCCTCTGTCCCTCTTCCGCCACCCCCTGTCCCTCTTCCACCACTTCCACTAACCCTCTCCCCTCCCTTCCTCCCTCCCCACTCTTCCACTTCTCTCCCTCGCCCACTCTCCCTCCCCACTCTTTCCACTCTCTCCCCCCACCCCTCTCCCCCTCCCTCCACTCTTCTACCTCCCTCCCCTACCCCATCTCCCTCCTCCCATCCCTCCCCCATCCCCCACACCTCTCTCCCCCTCCCCCATCCCTCTCTCCTGCCGTCCCCCACCCCTCTCTCCTCCCCCTCTCCATTTCCCTCTCCTCAACACTCTCCCTCTCCTCAACACTCTCCCTCTCCTCCCCTCCTCCTCCCACCCCATCCATCTCTCCCCCACCCCCTTCTGCCTCCACACTCTTCCCCCTCCCTCCACACTCTTCCGCCTCCCTCCCCTACCCCTTCTCCCTAATCCCCTCCCTCCCCCACACCTCTCTCCCCCTCCCCATCCCTCTCTCCTCCCGTCCCCCTCCCCTCTCCCTCCGCCCCCTTCCCCTACCCCTCTGTCCTTCATCCACCACTCCTCCTACCCCTCCCACCCCACTCTTCCACTTCTCTCCCCTTACCCCACCCCTCTATCTCTCTCCCCTTCCCTTCCCCTTCCCTCCCCTTTCTCCCCCAACCCCTTGGATGGGGGAGGGGAAGAGAGGTGTGGGGGAGGAGGTAGGGAGGGGATTAGGGAGATGGGGCAGGGAAGGGAGGGGGAAGAGTGTGGAGGGAGAAAGAGAGACCCAAGAAGAAATAACTGAATATGTCGAGGATCAACGAGAAAGAACACATAACATGGAGCAAGAGACACAACGAAAATGAACATAATTGAATACATTTTATCTTTACCATATAATAAATCACTTTTCCACTTGCAGCACCTGTCTCTCTGATCTTTATCTTTTTCTCTGCCCTCTCTCTCTCCCTCTCTGTCTGTGCACACTCCCTCTGCCCCCCCCCCTTTAGACGCACCTGAGAGGTGAGGGCTATTCGTCAGTGCATAGGGTGGAGATGGGATAAAAGAAGGCAATTAATAAAATTAAGATAATATCAAGGGGTGTGATGAGTGCGTGTGTTTGTGGGTGCAAGCTTCCAACCCCGCAACCGTGCTTTGGAGGAACAGACCCAACGGGTCTCCACTTGGTCTAGTTTATATTTTAAACTCTGTGTGTGTGGTTAGTGTGACGCCGCAGCCCCCCCCCCCCCAGCAAACGCGCGTTGGGGAGACAGACCCAACGGGTCTGCACTTGGTCTAGTCTATATTTAAAACTCTGTGTGTGTGTCTGCTTGACTTGTGCCAGCCAGCCTTTGATTCCTCGCTACGCCAACACCGCACGCAGAAACGCTGAGATTTCTTCCATTTCGGTACAGATTTCACTTTTCTTTACGAGTAGCCACTCCTCATTAAATTTCGTCGTGTTTATGTACACATTTTTAATAAAATCCTTCTCTCCCACCACCCCACCCCCAAAATTTCAAAATGTTTAAAAAAAAACAGCTCTCACCCATAGAATGTTGAAGGTTCGATTGTGTGATGTCACAATGCACAATTCTCACAGATGTCCAATCGGAATGGATCGATTTACATATGCCTTTGCAGCAGCCCAGCCCCTCCCACCACCCCGCAGCCTGTGTCGAAGCGCGTCATCACGTGTGTGGGAATAGAGAAAGAGGATTGGGGGTGATAGGGAATGGGGAACAGATGGACTGTCCCTACCCCTCCCCGATCCACTCTCCCTCCACACTATTTCCCCTCTCTCCCCCCACCCTTCTCTCCCCCCACCCCCTTCCCTCTATCCCCCACCCCCTTCCGCCTCCCCACTCTTCCCCCTCCATCCACACTCTTCCCCCTCTACCCCCTACCCCATCTCCCTCCTCGCCTCCCTCCCCTCCCACACCTCTCTTCCCCTCACCTCCCCCACCCCTCCTATCTCCCCCTCTCCCTCTCCTCCCCCTCCTCCTCCCACCCCATCCCTCACTCCCCCACCCCCCTTCCCTCTCCCCTCCCACACCCTCTCTTCCCCCTCCCCCACCCCTCATCACCCCCATTTCCGCCCCACCCCTTCCCCTCTTGCACCACTCCCCACTACCCCTCTCCCCATCACTCCCCACTCTTCACCTCTCCCTCCCCCACCTCTCTCCCTCCCCCTCCCTCTCTCCCCCTCTCTTCCCCCTACTCCTCTCCCCTTCCCCTCACTCCACCGCTAACATTCCCGCCCCCCCTCCCCCCCTCTACCCCTCTCCCTTCCTGCCCTCCCCGCTCTCCTCCCACTCCCTCTCCCCCACCCTGCTCTCTTCTCCCTCCCCAATCTCTGTCCTTTCCTCCTCCCCCTCTCCCCTCCCTCTCCCCTCCCCCCTCTTCTCTCCCCACCCCATCTCCCTCTCCCCCCCTCCCCCCACCTGTGTGTTTGGGGGGTGGTTAGTGTGAGTGTGATGCCGCAGCCCCCCCCCCCCCCGCAAACGCGCGTTGGAGAAACAGCCCACCAACAGTCTCTCTGTCTTTAAGGATTTGAGTATAGGAGCATGGAGGTTCTACTGCAGTTGTACAGGGTCTTGGTGAGACTACACCTGGAGTATTGCGTACAGTTTTGGTCTCCTAATCTGAGGAAAGACATTCTTGCCATAGAGGGAGTACAGAGAAGGTTCACCAGATTGATTCCTGGGATGTCAGGACTTTCATATGAAGAAAGACTGGATAGACTCGGCTTGTACTCGCTAGAATTTAGAAGATTGAGGGGGGATCTTATAGAAACTTACAAAATTCTTAAGGGGTTGGACAGGCTAGATGCAGAAGATTGATCCCTATGTTGTGGAAGTCCAGGACAAGGGGTCACAGTTTTAAGGATTGATGGGAAATCCTTTTGGACCGAGATGAGAAAAACATTTTTCACACAGAGTGGTGAATCTCTGGAACTCTCTGCCACAGAAGGTAGTTGAGGCCAGTTCATTGGCTATATTTAAGAGGGAGTTAGATGTGGCCCTTGTGGCTAAAGGGATCAGGGGGTAAGGAGAGAAGGCAGGTACAGGATACTGAGTTGGATGATCAGCCATGATCATATTGAATGGCGGTGCAGGCTCGAAGGGCCGAATGGCCTACTCCTGCACCCATTTTCTATGTTTCTATGTTTCTATGTTTAAGAAGGAACTGCAGATGCTGGAAAATCGAAGGTAAACAAAAAAAATCTGGAGAAACTCAGCGGGTGCAGCAGCATCTATAATTCGAAGGAAATAGGCAACATTTCGGGCCGAAACCCGTCTGAAGATGGGTGTCAGCCCAAAGCGTTGCCTATTTCCTTCGCTCCATAGATGCTGCTGCACCCGCTGAGTTTCTCCAGATTTTTTTTGTGTACCAGTCTCTCTGTCTCTCCCCTCTCTCTCTCTGCCCTTCTCTCTTCACAGCCTGCGGCTCGACTCATGCACGCCCGCTCCAACCCCCCTTCACCTCTCTCCCCCACCCTCTCCTTCTTCTCTTCCCCCCCTCCTCTCCCCCCTGCTCTCCCCCCCTTCCTCTCCACCCTCCTCACAATTTTTTTTTCTAACATTAAATTTTCTCTCTCTGCTCCCCCCCCCTCTAGACGCACCTGAGAGGTGAGGGCTATTCGATGAGTGTGTGTGTTTGTGGGTGCCAGATTCCCACCCCGCAACCGTGCTTTGGAGGAACGGACCCAACGGGTCTGCACTTGGTCTAGTCTATATTTAATTGATTAATGGTTAGTGTGACGCCGCAGCCCCACCCCCGCAAACACGCGTTGGGGAAACAGACCCAACGGGTCTTCACTTGGTCTAGTCTATATTTTAAACTCTGTGTTTCTGCCTGCCTGTGTGTGTGTGTGTGTGTTTCTGCCTGTCTTGTGGGTGCCTGCCTTCCTTTGATTCGTTGCTACGCCAACACCACATGCAGAAACGCCGAGATTTTTTCCATTTCGGTAGAGATTTCACTTTTCATTCCAAGTATCCACTCCTGATTAAATTTCGTCGTGCTTATGTACACATTTTTAATAAAATCCTTCACCCCCCCTCCCCCAAAATGGACTGTCTCTACCCCTCCCCCTTCCACTCTCCCTCCCCACTATTTCCCCTCTCCCCCACCCCTCTTCCCCTCCCTCCACACTCTTCCCCTCCCCTCCCTCCCCCACACCTCTCTCCACCTACCAATCCCTCTCTCCCCCTCCCCTCTGCTCCCCCTCCTCCTCCAACCCCCATCCCTCTCTCCCCCACCCTCCTTCCCTCTCCCCACTTCCCTCTCCCACCCCCTTCCCCCTCTCCCCCACCCCCCTTCCCTCCCCCACCCCCCTTCCCTCCCTACCCTTCCCTCTCTCCCCAACCCACTTCCCCCTCTCCACTCTTCCCCCTCCATCCACACTCTTCCCCCTCTACCCCTATCTCTGCTCACTCTCTCTTTGATCTTTATCTTTTTCTCTGCCCTCTCTCTCTCTCTCTCTCTCTCTTCCACTCTGTCTGTGCACACTCTCTCTGCCCCCCCCCCCCAGACGCACCTGAGAGGTGAGGGCTATTCGTCAGTGGATAAGGTGGAGATGGGATAAAATAAGCCAATTAATAAAATTAAGATAATATCAAGG
Source organism: Malacoraja senta (assembly GCA_038087875.1). Taxonomy (NCBI): domain Eukaryota; kingdom Metazoa; phylum Chordata; class Chondrichthyes; order Rajiformes; family Rajidae; genus Malacoraja; species Malacoraja senta. Next base: position 56,658 of record JAXLNO010005268.1, on the reverse strand, counting down.
GGTGTGATGTGTGTGTGTGTGTTTGTGGGTGCCAGATTCCCACCCCACAACCGTGCTTTGGAGGAACAGACCCAACGGGTCTGCACTTGGTGTAGTATACATATATGTGTATGTACGTGTGTGTATATGTACATGTGTGTTTGTGTGTATATCTGATTGTATGTGTGCTTGCTCTCATGCATATCCACTTCTTTTTGTGCCTCTGCCTTTTCCCAGTCTACCTCTATTTGATTTATAAACTTTTGATTTTTAGAATAAAAGAGGTTAACCTCCCATTTATCCACATTAAACTCCTCATTTGCCATCAATTTGCCCATCTGTCATGTATTTGTTCATTCACCCGACTTGCCCAAATCGCATTGGAGCCTCTGCACACTCCTCACAACTCACACTTCGTCCCAGCTTTATGTGGTCCTCAAACTTGTAAGTATACAAGTTCCCTCATTCAAATCATTAAAATATATTGTGAATAGCTGTTGCCCAAGTACTGATCCTTGCGGCAGCCTGCAATCAGTACCTGCCATCCAGAAACAGACTCCTCAATTCTGTTAAGATAGACACAAAGTGCTGATTCAACTCAATCCATCAAACAGCAACTCTGGAAAAAAAAGGATGGGAGACGTTTCAGGTCAATACCTTTCTTCAGACTTAAAGTAGGGAGCTTGAGATTTTTTTTGTTTTATATTCTCCGCAATCTCACATTTTTTGCAAAATCCAGAATATTGCCAAATTAGATTTTTTGCATTAATCTGTATATCATAGCTAAGGGTGAAGGGGCAAACACATTTAATTTATTATAAGATCATAAGTAATTGGAGCAGAATTAGGCCATTCGGCCCATCAAGTCTACTTTGCCATTCAATCATGGCTGATCTATCTCCCTCCTAACCCCATTCTCCTGCCTTCTCCCCATAACTTCTGACACCCATACTCATCAAGAATCTATCTCTGCCTTAAATATATCCACTGAGTTTGCCTCAACTGCCTTCTGTGGCAAAGAATTCCACAGATTCACCACTCTCAGACTAAAGATTTATTTTATGTGCCAAGAGATTGTGAGAACAAATTCTGCAACAGGAATCTAGATTGTAAGATTTGTTACTGTAAGGCAATGTGGAGAACGGAATGAAATATCAATCGCATGGAGGAAAGGAAACACAATGAATTGTGGCTTAGAATATATCTCACATTAAGTGGTTTGATTTATTAATCATTGGTGATCTGGCATATACCACAATAAACAAATCATTTACAAAGATTAAGTACATTTGTAATAGAGCTGGAAGACCCTCGCAATACTTCGCTTCAGTATTAGTAGTCTCTCCTTCATCGACTGTTAAAGGAAGGTACAGGTTTACCACTGGGAGGCAGCATTACCATAGTCTACATTGAACCAATATAAAGCCTCTGTTTAAATAGACCTATTGGCCTGCATTTCATTGTGTTTCATGTAGAACTGCTAAAATTTCGTTCCATACCGACTGATGAGTTCTGGGCATTGGCACTGTATATGTAACTCCTTTCAGTACAATGCTGATGTTTAAGGACATGAAGAAATTTAGGAAGAAATTTGTGTTGTGCTGTTGCATTTAATGTGTCTGTAAAGCTGCAGCAAGAAATAATTGTATTGTTCCTGTCCTGGTGCTGATGATTAAGTACTCTTGATTCTTGAAGAAATTGTGTGTGCTTCAATACTTTAGATTAGTTAAAATGGTAGAAGGTTGTTTTGATTTTCCTTTAAATTTAATCAATTACAGTTTTATTGATAGCTGTAAAATGTTCATCCGAGTTGAAATATCTTGATAGCTTAAACGTAGCAGATCAGGGGCAGGGCCTTGCTGCTTGTCAAGGGTTCACAGTGTAGTTTCATGAGTGATATTTGCTTTGATGCCACTGTTCAAAGCCCATGCCTCACATAACGTCTTGCTGCTCAACTCGGGGAACCTTCTTGACCACAAAGTCCAGTCAAAACTGGATGATTCTGATTCTGATTCTGAAAAAAACTTTTCTTCCACCTATACCAGTTTCCTCTCTTCCTCTCTCTTTCATTTGACTTTTGATTCCAAGGAGGTTATCTTCATCCTCTACCATGAAAACAGGGCCTGATGGTCATATCCCAGAGCACTACAGCTGGCAGCCTTGGGAATAGTGCATGCATCGATTGCCATCTTTCAAAATTGTACAGATTATGGTACAGGTCCTCCAGTGATGTTGCCTGAGTTACTCTGGCATTTTGTGTTTTTCCAAAAAAAAAATCGTGGGCACTGCCATGGAATAATTGATTAACTTTCCAGATGCAGAGAAGAGTGGAAATGTTTTGGCTCTGCCCTAATCATCACGGAACCAAAAAATGAGAGGCCCCAGTCATTTAAAAATAATTATAAACATACTGCAGGTTGATTATAGTTTAGCAATGCTGCAGTTACACTTAAAAGGGAAGTAACACAAAGAGATGAAAACAATGAAACACAAATTTCTAATTTGAGGCTAGAAATTAGATTGTAACAGAGGGCAGTTTGATTGAAAGAATAGTAAACTGTGGAATGTCTTGTTTGATGGCAATGTCTGCTCTGGAGATTCCAGTGATTTATTTAATCTGCTACTCCAAGACAACTGTAGTTTGAAAAGGATGTAATAACTGTATGTTTCAAATTATTGTTCTGAATAAAGCAGGCATGCTGAGGTTAATTCAGTGATGCAGAAAACTCAAAGTCCAATATCCTCAATGAGTTATTCAACAGTACCCAAGCTCATGGAAGGACTGTTCAGAAGTCTTATAACAGAGGGGAAGAGGATGTTCCTGATTCTGGTGGTGCGTGCTTTCAAGCTTCTGTATATTGAGATATTGGTGTGCCCCATCTTAGCTGTCACGTCAATGTGGTTGGTTCACGACAGATCATTAAAAAAAATTAACTTCAAGGAACGTGAAGTTCTCAACCATTTCCACTTCGGCACCGTTGATGCTGATTGTACTCCACCATGCTTCCTGAAGGGTGGGTGGGGAGAATGGGGGCAGGATGTTGGGGAAGGGGAGGTTGCCCTGTTGGGGGGAAGAGTAAACATCCACCTCAGAGCCCAAGCTGACATCACGATCGAGAAACCAATGCTTGTGGCAACTGATTGAAATGTAGCAGTACACGTTTCTACTTTCACTCTTCATCCATTCAGCGAAAGATGATAGCAGATGCTATGATTCTGTGGGGGGAGTGCAATAAAGAAAAATATAGTAGAGAATATGCACAGCAAAGTGCTATAAAAAATCTAGAACTGACTAGATCTCAGAACAGGGCTAAGTGTGCTACAGCTGAGCTTAAGCTAACTCCAAGCCCCCCTGTCAACTTCTAAAAACGTTGGAAGCTCAGACGTTAGCTCTTATTATCCCTTCCCAGGGCACACCTAAGTCTTTTTCCCTCCACTGCTGTCTCTTTACACGAAGATGTAAAGATAGGAGCACACACAAAGTTCAAGGCTCGATATATTCAGATCCCTAAGGAATACTGAACCTGCTACCTAAGTCATTAGGTGTTGGAGGAACTCAGCAGGTTAAGCAACATCTATGGGGGGAGTAGACAGGCAACGTTTCAGGTCAGGACCTTCTTCAGACTGCATCATCGCTTGTCCATTCTCTCTGCAGATGTTGCCTGGCCCACTGAGTTCCTCCAGGACTTTGTGTTTTGCTCAAGATTCCAGCATCTGCAGTTCTTTGTGCCTCCATTTGCTATCTGAGTCACTGGAAGACCTTCCTGTTTATATTTGTTTTGAGCAGCCCATTTATTTGCAACTGCCTGCTTCCAAGTACCAGTTGGAAACAGCAGCAAAATCACCTAATGGGAATACAAAAATATTATAAAAACTAAATTGGTATTTCCCCCCCTCAAAGGACTGCTTCAACATCATAATTTGATGTTTTACTTTGTAATCTCAAAATAAATTGAAACGTTGATATTAAGCTGAAAGCTGAGCTGTAAAATGGATATTTTCATTTTTTTTGTAACCAAAGTTATCAATGTATAATTTTTGTGTGTGTTGGAAAACAAAATATAGTGGCACAGCTGGTAGACTTGCTGCCTCACACGCCAGAGATCTGTGTTCGATCCTGTCCTCGGGCACTGTCTGTGTTGAATTTGCACATTCTCCCTGCAAGCTTGTGGGTTTCATCCCACATCGCAAAGACGCATTGGCTTTGAAGGTTAGCTTGTCTCTGCAAAATTGTCCGTAATGTGTAAGGAGTGGGTGAGGAAAGTGGGAGAACAGAACTTGTGTGAATGGGTAGACAAAAATGCTGGAGACACTCAGCGGGTGAGGCAGCATCTATGGAGCGAAGGAAATAGGCGGCATTTCGGGTCGAGACCCTTCTTCAGACTGATGTGAGGGTGGAGGGGACGGGAAGAAGAAAGGAAGAGGCGGAGACAGTGGGCTGAGGGAGAGCTGGGAAGGGGAGGAGAAAGCAGGGATTACCTGAAATTGAAGAAGTCAATGTTCATACCGCTGGGGTGTAAACTGCACAAGCGAAATATGAGGTGGGATCCCATTGGTAGACAAAAAACCTGGAGAAAATCAGCGGGTAAGGCAGCATCTATGGAGCGAAGGAATAGATGACGTTTCAGTAGACAATAGGTGCAGGAGTAGGCCATTCGGCCCTTCGAGCCAGCACCGCCATTCAATGTGATCATGGCTGATCATCCCCAATCAGTACCCCGTTCCTGCCTTCTCCCCATATCCCCTGACTCCGCTATTTTTAATTTCAGGTCGAGACCCTTCTTCAGATTGTCGGGGGGGGGGGGGGACACGAAAAAGAAAGGAAGAGGCGGAGACTCTAGGCTGTGGGAGAGCTGGGAATGGGAGGGGAAGGAGGAAGAAAGCAAGGACTACCTGAAATTAGAGAAGCCAATGTGCATACCGCTGGGGTGTAAACTACCCAAGCAAATATGAGATGCTGCTCCTCCAATATGCGGTGGGCCTCACTCTGGCCATGGAGGAGGCCCAGGACAGAAAGGTCGGATTCGGAATGGGAAGGGGAGTTGAAGTGTTGAGCAGCCGGGAGATCAGGTTGGTTATTGCGAACTGAGTGGAGGTGTTATGCGAAGCGATCGCCAAGCCTGCGCTTGGTCTCACCGAGGTTGATCATACGCTGAATAATCCAACCACATTTTTGTTTGGAAGTGGAAAGAAATAATAGAAATTGCATTCATTGCAACATGTAAAAAGAGTTGAGATACTGTATTATAATTTTGTTGCATTTCATTGTGGTATATATCATGTCTTGATTGGTGAATATGTTTAGTTTGTGACTTTATTTGAAGCAGAAATAATATGTGAATGCTTCATTGAGCATAATTCCAACTGGTAACCGCACTTCGTCCGATCACATTATCGCACGCGTCATGCAAGCCGTCTTAAATGACCACCTAAACTGTCATTTGGTAATTTAAAAAGCTGCCAAGGTTGCCCGGCTGACAACAGAGAAATAAAATTAAGTGAGAGCCCTGCAAGGTGTATAATATTTTTGACACTGTCATAGGCCTTTCTTACATATGCTGTCACAACACACTGTAGTCTCTAAACAACCCTTCGGTAATTTTCCTTGCCCTCCATTTCAGAATAATAGTGTTTTAAGTCAATAACTCGACAATAGCACTGGCAATAAATAAATAAAAGCACAGCTTTTCATCCCCTTATCTCATTGGCTACAATCGGCTGCAAATCGGTGTCAATCTGGTGGACCATCTTCCTCTAGTCGTGGTAGTGGGGGGAGTGGGAGGGGCCTCACAAGTGGAACAGCTTAGGGCCTCTTCATCTAAATCCGGCCCTGCCGACGGGCGGACATGTTTTCGCCGCAGTGGGGGGGGGGGGGGGGGGACGACTTTGGTGACAAAAGCAGCATGTGATGATGTTCAGCGCCTTTATTGGCGACGTTTGGCCCAAGAACTGATGACGCACCACACAGTCCGCCATAGCTGAGCAAAGATACTAGTACGGAGACGGATGCTGGTTACGGAAACATCCTTGTAAAAATAAAAAATCATTTTCTCTCAGCCCCTCTGCCCATTAAAGAGATGATGGGGGGAAAGAGGGCGGGCATGAGATCCGAAACTTCCCCCATCACGCTTGCTGCCCGGCTCCCAAACTCCGGACCAGTCTTCTCTTCACTACCCCTCTGCGTCGCCGACTGTCGGACATTTATTCCTCTTTCTGCCAAAATAGCTGAGTGCTGGAGCGGCTCTTTTGTTCGGGCCGCCCCAGTGCTGCAGCAGTTTGGTGGGGGTCGGGCTCGTACCACAGTTCTTACCTTGGTATTGATCATCGATTTCCCTCATCAGAGAAACGTTCCTCTGGAGATCGAAAGGCAGAGACTCGATTGAATCCAGCAAGTCCTCCACATAGTTCACAGCGTGCAGCTGCTGCCCGTTTGCAGGTCTCAGCATCTTGCAAGCTACATTTGTTATTTGTTGGGGCAGAAGGGGTGGGGAGCAGGCGGACTTTCCTTGGTCTACACTCGTTCGCTCGCTCACTCGGGCAAGCCTCAGCCCCTCACTCTCGCTCACTCCGCCTTTCTCTTTTTGTGGAAAAAATAAACAACCAATTTTGAAAAGGCACAGCGGAGGCAGAAAGAGGGAAGCGTGGATTGGAAAGGTCTCCCCTTTTACACTGCCATGTTGGCACAGCCTCTTTACCCTCAGTGCCCCCTCCACCCTTGCACAGTCCGATCCCAATCCTGGGGCTTTGAATCCAAAACAATAAAAAAGAAAATTAACAATTATAATTTATTAACATATTAATCATTAACAAAAAATAACAGAATCAAGAATCATGAATCAAACACTATATCACACACACAACTTCCCCGCAATGCTGATTACACTGCGATAGGGATATACAAAGTCGGGTCGGGTTTACTTAAATGGCCAACGAAAAGGCTGACGTTCCGCTCATTTGCGTACTACACATCAGCCCATTGGTTTTAGCAGGAGTGCACTATCTTGCTTGTTATAGGATCTTTGGTTGAAAGCAAAGATCATCGAACCCCGATACTGTCATGACGTCCACATCTACAGCTCACTGTTCTGCTATAAATTGCTCTAATCGACAATGTAGACGACCCTACCTGTCTTTCTTCAGGTTCCCCAATAACAAAGAAAGGTGAGGAAATCATATTGTTTTCTGTCGATATTATTCTGTCCTGAAAATGTTATTTTCTGTTCCCCCATCAACGGTCATTGGGAAACTAGGTTTGTCGGTACATTAGAAAGTTATTAGATTTTTAAAAATAGATCTATACTTACCTCAATAATAAAGTCATCAATGTTTGTACTTCTGCACATTTTTGTTTTTGTTCTTGTAAGGCAGGGGTCTCCAAATTATGGCCCACGGGACACCACAGGCCCACCACGAGATTTTTCAAGCTCAGATTCGAGTCTGGGAACATGGCCCGGGGCTGCCCTTAGTGTTGTTACCGGCTAGATCCCTCGAATTGTCAGCGCTGCCGTGAAGAAGGGTGCAATGGTGGGGTGGGGGGTTCGGCGGCGGTCAGAATGGGACAGCTGCGCGTTATATTCTGCCATTGTTCCTATCTCCCTTCTCTCTCCCCCCTCTCTCTCTCTCACCCTCTCTCTCTCTCCCTTCCCTCTCTCTCTCTCTCGCCTCTCTCTCTCTCTCTCTCCCCCTTCTCTCTCTCTCCCTCCCCTTCTCTCTGCCTCTCTCCCCCCTTCTCCCTCTCCCTCTGCCTGCCTCTCTCCCTCTCTCTGCCCTATCTGCCTCTCTCTGCCCTATCTGCCTCTCTCTCTGTCTCTCTCTTGCTCGCCCTGCTTGTGCCTTAGGCCCAAAAGGGGATAGAAAGAAAATACTTAAATGGTCTATGTAAGAAGACTTTAATAAGTTCTTCTACATTTAAGGTAAATTTACAAATTAGAGGCAAAATGCATCTTCAATATACAGGTCTCTCCCCACAACTGAAAACAAAGATCTCATACACCGACTTCGGTGTACTTGTCAACCAACTGCCGTCTTTGTTCTGAACACTGAACTTGACCAGTTTTCCAACAGGCAAACCAATAACAGGCTAAATTGGAATGCAGTTCCAACGCTATTTGAAATCCCTAACCCGCCGAAACGTGTTTTCCCAACGCAGGTTACGCAAGAGGAAAAATGAGAACCTCCCGTTACCCACAAAATTGTGCAAATGCTGATTTATTTATCTATATAATTAAAAGTCTAAACTAGACCACTTCCTGTTTGCACTGTATATTGATTTTAGAAAAACCGCTACCACTTACGGCTGTGATCTTTTGCCATCTTACTCAGAGTCCCACTCCAGCTGTCAGGGCCAGAGGACTTTTCCCATCGATGAAAAATAAAAGACTTATTAATGTTTAAAAAATGTTGAGATTCTCTCCCGTCAATCACGCCATGAAGGCCACGCTCCTTCTGGTGGGAGAGGGAGGGACTATAAAACCTGTAAGTGTGGACGTGCCGCGGTCGCTTCAAGATGGGGAAGGGAGAGGTCACGACTCTCAGTCTGAGCTGTGAATCAACTGAACACTGAACGCATGTCTCCTAAACTGTGAGTTTGGTTTTATGTGGTTTATTTGGAACTGTGTTTGGAAGGAATAAATATTTTTAACTGTGCCTCTAATTGAAAAGTGCGTCTTTTGACGGTGCTGCTAATGGAAAAGTGGGCCTTTTGACTGAGCCACTAATTGAAAAGTGTGCCTTTTGACTGTGCCGCTAATTGAAAAGTGTGCATTTTGACTGTGCCGCTAATTGAAAGGTGTGCCTTTTGACTGTGCCGCTAATTGAAAAGTGTGCCTTTAAACTGTGCCTTTATTTTTAAATGGTTTTGCTTTTTAAATGTGGCTTGCTGTGCAACAGTTTTTGGAAGGAAAAACCATGAATAAATATTTTATTAGATCAGGACTGTGTTTAATGCAAAATGACCGTTCATTCCGTGATTCTGCTTAGTGAAGTGGTGCTGATTGCGTCATTTCCGGTGAGTTCACAGGTGGCGCTGTGTGCGGAAGGCCCTGAGTGGAGACACCGCCCTGAACCGTTTGAGTAATTCAAGATAGCTTAATGCCATACATATGGTGAGTGTGTGTGTGTGTTCGTTGAATGTTATTTAAAGCATGTTTTAGCAGTAGCAGCAGGTCTAGAGGAGTGTTCCAGAATTAAAAAGGCTTTAAACATTTGAATCATTTGGGTTAGACACACCTGTGTTCTTATTTTCAATCTACTTTCATAGAGTACTAGACTAAGTGGGGCCCGTTGGGTCCCAGTTTCACACGGGAGAGCTGGTCCCCCAACGCAATATTCCACCTCTCCACCAATTCCATTATTGCTGGCCAGTGGGGGGGGGCGTTCTGGAGCGCTAGCATGGGTTTTGTGGGCCGAAGGGACTGGTTTGCAGAGGGCTAGTATGGAAATTGAGGGCCGAATGGATTCTTGGGCTGGCAGCTCAGTCACTTAGGCCTGGCAGGCTGGCAGCTCAGAAACTCAGGCCTGGTGGGCTTGCAGCTCAGAAACTGCCAGAAATTCTGTTGAAAACAGGTCTGTGAGAGGATGGGTAGAGGATGGACAATCAATTTTAGACATTTTCATCTTTTTTTACAGATCACAGCAATGAAGAAGTCTGTCTTTGTTTCCCTCCCCCATCTTGAAGCGACTGCGGCACGTCCACACTTCCGGATTTAATCGTCCCACCCCTTCCCAGCGGAAGGGGCGTGGCCTTCATGGTGTGATTGATAGGAGAGAAAATCTAAACATTTTTAATTTAATAAGTCTTTTATTTTTCATCAATGGGAAAAATCCTCTGGCCCACAGGTGGAGGGGGGCTCTGAGTAAGATGGCCAAAAATCACAGCCGTAAGTGGTAGTGATTTTTCAAAAATCAATATACAGCACAAACAGGAAGTGGTCAAGATTTGACTTTTAATTATTTGCTTTTTCAAACCAACCACACTTGCTTTTTCAAACCAACCACATTTGCTTTTTTAAGCCAACCACATTTTCATTTTCAATCTTCATTTTCAAACCACATTAAGGGCACTCACTGGTCAGTAAAACCACACTCACACTTTAGTAGACATGTGTTCAGTTGATGCACAGCTCAGACGGAGAGATGTGACCTCTCGCTCCCCCATCTTGCAGCGCATGAGGCACGTCCACACTTCCGGGTTTTATAGTCCCTCCCCCTTCCACTGGAAGGGGCGTGGCCTTCATGGCATGATTGACAGGAGAGAGAATCTCAACATTTTTAAATCATTAATAAGTCTTTTATTTTTCATTGTTGGGAAAAATCCTCTTGCTCGGACAGCTGGAGGGGGACTTTGAGTAAAATGGCCAAAACTCACAGCCGTATGTGGTAGCGTTTTTTCTAAAATCAATATACAGTGCAAACAGGAAGTGGTCAAGTTTAGACTTTTAATTATATAGATATGGTTAGTAACAGGATTCAGTATGCTCACCACGTTCTGAAGTTACTTGGCATTTTAGTATTGGTGCTGTGTGTGTGTTTGTCTTTGTGTGTGTGTGAGAGTGTCTGTGTATGTGTGTGATTGTGTGTCTTTGTGTGTGTGTGTGTATGTGTGTGTGTGTTTCTGTGTGTCCCTGTGTGTGTGTGTGTGTGTGTGTCCCTGTATGTGTGTGTGTCTGTTGGAGTGCTTGGAGTGCTGTGGGGTTGGTCCTGCTGCCCGCACCCGGCTTGGAGTGCTGTGAGGTTGGACTTGTTGCCTGCACTCTGCTTGGAGTGCGGTGAGGTTGGAGTTGCTGCCTGCACTCTGCTTGCTGTGAGGTTGGACTTGCTGCCTGCACACTGCTTGGAGTGCTGTGAGGTTGGATTTGCTGCCTTCACTCTGCTCGGAGTGTTGTGAGGTTGGACTTGCTGCCTCCCCTCTGCTTGGAGTGCCGTGAGGTTGGACTTGCTGCCTGCACTCTGCTTGGAGTGCTGTGAGGTTGGGCTTGCTGCCTCCACTCTGCTTGGAGTGCTGTGAGGTTGGACTTGCTGCCTGCACTCTGCTTGGAGTGCTGTGAGGTTGGATTTAGACTTGGGGTTTGGGTTGAAGTAAAAGCACTGTAAATGGTTGGTGGGGGTTTGGGTTGAAGTAAAAGCACTGCAAATGGTTGGTGGGGGTTTGGGTTGAAGTAAAAGCACTGTAAATGGTTGGTGGGGGTTTGGGTTGAAGTAAAAGCACTGCAAATGGTTGGTGGGGGTTTGGGTTGAAGTAAAAGCACTGCAAATGGTTGGTGGGGGTTTGGGTTGAAGTAAAAGCACTGCAAATGGTTGGTGGGGGTTTGGGTTGAAGTAAAAGCACTGCAAACGGTTGGTGGGGATTTCGGTTGAAGTAAAAGTACTGCAAATAATTGGTGGGGGTTTGGGTTGAAGTAAAAGCACTGCAAATGGTTGGTGGGGGTTTGGGTTGAAGTAAAAGCACTGCAAATGGTTGGTGGGCATTTGGGTTGAAGTAAAGGCACTGCAAATGGTTGGTGGGGGTTTGGGTTGAAGTAAAAGCACTGTAAATGGTTGGTGGTCTAAACTTGACATATTCCTGTTTGCACTGTATATTGATTTTGATTTTAGATAAAACGCTACCACTTACGGCTGTGATTTTTGGCCATCTTACTCAGTCCACCTCCGCTTATCAGTTGCAGAGGATTCTTCCCATCAATGAAAAATAAAAATGTTAATAGTGTTTAAAAAATGTTGAGAATCTCTCTCCTGTCAATCACGCCATGAAGGCCTCACCTTTTCCGGTGGTAGCGGGGAGGGATTATAAAACCCGGAAGTGTGGGTGTGGCTCAGTCTCTGCATGATGGGGGAGGGGGAGGTCACGACTCTGTCTGAGCTGTGAATAAACTGAACACACTGAATGTCTACTGAATTGTTAGTCTGGTATTTGGTGTGGTTTTTCTGGTGGTTTCACACTGCTTGAAATGGTATGAAGCTGCATTTGAATGTGGTGGCCTAGTACCCTGCATGAAATGGTATGAAACTGCATTTGAATATGGTGGCCTTGCACCCTGCATAAAATGGTATGAAACTGCGTTTGAATTTGGTGGCCTTGCACCCTGCTTGAAGTGCTATGAAACTGCACTTGAATTTGGTGGCCTTGCACCCTGCTTGAAGTGGTATGAAACTGCACTTGAATTTGGTGGCCTTGCACCCTGCTTGAAGTGGTAAGGAACACTTGAATTTAGTGGCCTTGCACCCTGCTTGAAATGGTAGGAGAATGGATTTGAATTTGGTGGCCTTGCACCCTGCTTGAAATGGAATTTCAAGGAATAGCCGTGAGTCAACTGCCAGCCCACCAGCCGTGAGTGAGCTGCCAGCACATCAGGCTTGAGGGACTGAGCTGCCACCCCAAGAATCCATTTGGTCCAAAATATCCTCTGGAGAGAGAGTAGAGGGGGAAGAAAGGGATAGACGGGAGGGTGTGTGAGGGGAAATGGAGAAGGGGAGGTGGGTCGTTCCCTCACGGTCCCGGCGCAGCGCTCCCGCCCCTCTGGAGACCAGTCCCTTCAGCACGCAACACCCATACCAGCACTCCAGAAATCCCCTCCCCCCCCCCCACTGGCCACCAAGATTGGAATTGGTGGAGATGAAATATTGCGTTGGGGGACCAGCCCTCCCGTGTGAACATGGGACCCAACGGGTCCCACTTAGTCTAGTATATATATATATATATATATATATATATATATAATATTATATATATATATTATATAGTATATCTTCTATATACTTTCAAAACTCTGTGTGTGTGTAGGTGTGTGGGTGTGTGTTTGTGGGTGTCAGATTTGGCCTTTGATATCCTCTGGAGAGAGAGTAGAGGGGGAAGAAAGGGATAGACGGGAGGGTGTGTGAGGGGGAATGGAGAAGGGGGACACGCGAAAACTCCGATATTTTTTCCATTTCGCTAGACATTACACTTTTAAATACCCTAATACACTCATTAGATTGACATTTTTATGTACACATTTTAAAATAAAATCCACCCCCCCCGCCCCTCACTCATTTTGTCGCCTCCTGCTGGCCAGCCACCATAACGGCTGCTGCCGCCCGGCTCTGCTCCCAAAATGCCGACATTTTTCTTCTTTCGCTGGCGATTTTTGCTGCTGCCGCCCGCCTCTCCTCTATCACCCCACCGGGCCGGCTCTCTCCCGCTGGCTCTGCTCCAAAAACGCCGACATTTTTCATATTTCCCTGGCAAATTTTGCTGCTGCCGTCCGGCTCTCCTCCACTACCCCCCCCCTCCCCCCACCACGGGCCGGCTCCCTCACGCTTGCTCAAGCCAAACATCGGCTCTTCCACCGCTGCTTTTCGCCGTCCTCTGTCCGAGGACGCCGAAAAGCAGTGGCGGAACAACCCATCTTTGCCTTCAGCCAGCGTGACAGAGCCTGCACGTCAAAGGCCTGTCGGCCCGCAGCCCCATTGAGGGTGTATGCAGCGTCTCGACGTCGTACGCAGCGTCTTGACAGCGTACGTCGCCTACGCCGTCGAGACGCTGCGTACGACGTCGAGACGCTGCGTACGTCCGTCCAGACGCTGCCTACGCCGTCAAGACGCTGAAGCGTGTTCGGGAACCAGACCCCGGGGTGTGAAGCATGTTCGGGGACCAGATCCAACGGGTCTGCACTTGGTCTAGTATATATATATATGTGTGTGTGTGTGTGTGTGTGGGTGTATATATATATATAATTAAATTCAACATATATATATGTTGAATTTAATTTTGTGCAGTGTGTGTTTAAGCAATACAAGTGAAACTGCACAATACAAGGGAAACTGTGCAAAGGAGGGGGCTGGGGCTGGGGTGGAAGGATGGGAGGGAAATGGGCAGAAACAGGGGGAAAACATTTATAATAAAGTTATCTAAAATATGTGAAGTGGGGGGGTACGCAGGGGGACGGTGTTCCCCTAGTTTTCAGTTTCCAGTTTCCATCCTGTGCTTGAATTTGCAGCTTTATCCTGCGCTGCTTAATCCAAGGGCGAGCGAACGAGCGGACAGACGGACGAAAGCAACGATCATAGAGTGGAATATATGACATTTCGGGTCGAGACCGTTCTTCAGACTGAGTCAGGGTAAAGAGGAACAAGAGATATAGACGGTACAAAGGACAAATGAATGGAAGATATGCCTATATCTCCCGTTTCCCTTGACTGTCAGTCTGAAGGGTCTCGACCCTAAATGTCACCGATTCCGCTCTATGATCGTTGCTTTCGTCCGTCTGTCCACGCATTCGCTCGCTCTTGGTGCCGGCGCTTCTCCCCTCAGACTCCGCCAAACAAACACAGCATGTCTGGCAGATCGGTACGGGCCGAGACCAGGAGCAGGGCGAAGGATGACATCAAATGGGTCATGGCAGCTATCGAAAAAGTACGGAAATGGTAAGGGGGAAATTAGAAAAACACCCAAAGGAAATAGGTCTGAAGAAGGGTTTCGGCCCGAAACGTTACCTATTTCCTTCGCTCCATAGATGCTGCTGCACCCGCTGAGTTTCTCCAGCATTTTTGTGTACCAAAGGAAATAGATGTTTAACAAAACAAGGGGGGGCCGGCAATCGCTCCGTGTCCGTGTCTGAGGGAAGGGCCGGCATTAAGCCTAAAGGGGCCCCGCGTTAGAGTAATCTACTCTCGGCAGGTAGATCTACCCCGGGTGGAGGGGGGTGGGGAGAGGGGTGGAGAGAGAGTAGAGAGGTGGAGGGGGAAGAAAGGGATTGACGGGGAGGGGGTGTGAGGGGGAATGGAGTCGCCGTGCTTCACGCACACAGCCCCGGCTCCACCCCCTCTCTCTCCCCAGGGAGACGCGGTGAACAATACAGGGAGTGTCGGGCCGGGGGTTGGAGCAATGTTTACAAACCTCGGCCTCAGCTCACGCCCGGACCCCGGCATCCGCTCCTGCCGCCGGCCTCCCCCCCCCCTGCCCTTCTTCCCTCCCACCCTTCTCTCCTTCCCTCCCTCCTTTCTCTTTTCCCTTCTCTCCTTCCCTCCCTCCCTTCTTTCTCTCGTTTTCCCTTCTCTCCTTCCCTCCCTCCTTTCTCTCCTTCCCTCCCTCCCTCCCTCCCTCCCTCATTTCTCTACTTCCCTCGCTCCCTTCTCTCCTTCCTCCCTTCACTCTCCCTCCCTTCTCTCCTTCCCTCCCTTCTCTCCTTCCCTCCCACACACACACACACATAACGCACAGACAACTAACACACACACATCACGCACAGACAACTAACACACGCACACAACTAAGTTAGGATGGGGTAGAAGCCCAAAGGGTAGGATGGGGCTGAAGCCCAAAATTTAATGCCTGGATTGTTTTTTCCCAATAATTATTGGTTTTCCAGGACCTAGTTAATTAAATTTTTTTTTTTTCATTTCAGTCACTAAAACAAGTGGTATTGTAACTATGTACATTACAGAGGTGATCTACACATTTTGCTTGCTACTTGTAGGCTTAATGCAATTTTATATTAAAATGTAGCTTAGATTTGTTTGGTCCATTAACTCGCAGGCACTTTTTAAGCGCACATTTTGATTACTTTCCATTCTACCATAGAGGTATAAAGTCTATAATAGACTTTATTTGTATTTCTATGATTCTACAGACCTTGGCTGGGAACCTGGGGCTCATCAAAATTGTTCCCAATTGAGCCCCGCACCTCCTAAGGCCGGCCCTGGGGGGAGGGGGGTGGGGGTGGAGGATGGCTTGAGTGGGTGCAGGATTTTCTGGAGCTCATTCTGAATGGCAATATTTTGTATGTTCAAAGTTAAAAAGGGGGACTAGGCAGGAATATCAAAATGATCACCTGCAGCTGAGAAAAAAAAGATGATTTGTGCATGAAGAAGCCATGACCGAAGCAAAGATACTAGAGCGGAGACGGAAGCCGGTTCCGGAAATGTTGCTGATGATTACCCATGACCCTACTACGGCTTTTTCGTCGAGTTGACCATCTTGCTCCGCTATAGAATTTTTGGTTTCGAGTCTTCATGAGATGGAGAGTGTGGAGGAAAGTGGCACTGTAAGGGCAGTCCACGTCTTTCACCAGCTCATTGGAACTTTTCCCAATACCATAATGACTGTCTAAGAACTTGGCCCCCATCACACCTGGTGTCTCTCCGCCGTTAACGAAGTTCACCTCCTGGACGCTCAACTCGTAGACCACCCGCTCCTTCCTGAAGCGGATATCAAACAGCTGTAAACCGCTGGCGGGACTGTGGCGAAACACGAACTGCCAGTCAAAGTAGCGAATGTGGTTGGTTACGACGTGGTATCTTGGTCCACGTGGCTCGAACTGGAGGGGGCCGTAGGTTTGAAACTTCTGGCGATGTCTCAGGGAGGCGTAGTTGGGATCCGAATCCGTCCTTTGGATCTCTCTTGTTCTTTCACTCCCTCTCTCTCACCCTCTCGCCTCTGCATTCCCGGAATCATTTGCCATTTTGCGGGGACGGCTGCATCTGCGGTTCCTTCCTGTTGGGGGGGGGACCCTGGCCCGTGGTGGCTCCTGGTCCGTTCCCTCTGCGGGTGCCGCCTGGCCTACTGAGTTCCTCCAGCACTCTGTGTTTTTTGTTTGGCTCTGGAGTTGAAGGTGGACACGAGGGGGGGGGGGGGGCTGGGGTGGCTCAGCGGGGTGGGTGGCGGCTCTAGGGAGTGGGTGGCATTTCGCGTCGAGACCCTTCTGCAATCACAAGTACTCTCACCGATGAGAGTTCACTACAGAGAAGGGTCTTCTCTGTAGAGTCGCTGCCTGTCCCGCTGAGTTACTCCAGCTTTATGTCTAACTTCAATTTCAAGAGTTCAATAAAAAATACAGTGCTGGAGGAACTCAGCGGGCTAGGCGGCATCTGTGGAGGGAATGGATTTGGAGTTGTTTTGGGCCAGGGTTCTTCTTCAAAAGGAAGGAACTGCAGATCAAAGATACTAGAGCAGATACTAGTATCTTTGCTGCAGATCAGGCATGATATTCTTCCGATTTAAATCGTAATTCCGACTTTAATGTTTTCCTATTTTCAATTTTTGGCAGCCAATCAATCGCTGTCTCTAAGGGGGTTGCGTCCAATCACCGACCAGATTCCCTTAAAATTCCCATCCAATCAACAAATCGGTCTCCTCCCGTCCAATCAGCGGCCGTCTCCAAGGGCCAATCACATAATGCACTGGTCACTCGGCGGCCAATCAGACAGTCTCCTCACGGAAGCAGACGATGGCTGCAGCCAACACAGAGACAGAGAGACATATGCAATAAAGCAGCTATGACATATAATACACAATAAACTATATTATAAATACACAATAAACAAGTTATGCATTCTTGTACTCTTACATGGGTATGACCACACATTAAAAAAATTCTCCCCACCCCTTCTTACCAACCTCACGGACCTTAGAGTACTCCTAGTTCCTAAAACCAATTTCCATCACTGGTGAAGTGATAGATGAGCTATACCACACACTGTTCCCCTACAACACTGATTACACCAAAGATGATAGAGCGGATTCCACTGCAGGAGGCATAACGTAAGCCGCGTTTTGCATTGAAAAATGGCGGCCGTGACGCTCCGTGCGTTGGATTACGTAGGAGTGGAGTATCTTGCTCCGCTATAGGATCTTTGGTTGAATTCGTGTGTCGGCCACCAGCCGCCTCCATTTTGTGAGCTTGTTGTCGGGCTCCGTCGCTGAACGACCAACGGTCCGGCCTCACCTTCCTCCCGGGGCTTTTCCCGTCTTAACTTTTGTTTTCTCGTCGTTATAGCATCGCGTTTGCGTTTGTTTTTTTTCACCCTAGCCATGGCAGAGTACATACGTGTGGCCGATGAGGAGTCGGATGAGCCGATGGAGATCCCGTCGGAGGACGACGGCACGCTGCTGCTGTCCACCGTGACGGCGCAGTTCCCGGGTGCTTACGGCCTGCGTTACCGCAACCCGGACAACCAGTGTATGCGTGGGGTGCGCCTGGTGGAGGGCATCCTGCACGCCCCCGACAACGGATGGGGCAACCTGGTCTACGTGGTGAACTACCCGAAAGGTGCGGCCTGGTCTGCTCTGGGCGGGGGGGGGGGGATAGGAAGGAGGGGGGGAGGGTTAAGCAGGTTGTCGAGGTTTGGTCAGGAGAGAGAATGGGCATGAGTGATAGGAGAAAAATTAGGCCATTCGGCCCACCAAGTCTACGACCGTTCAATCATGGCTTCCTTCCCGACCGCATTCTCCTGCCTTCTCCCCATAACCTCTGACACCTGTAACGGAGGGGTGGGAGCGGGTTGGCGGCAGGTCTGCCTGGTTGGGGAGGGGGCAAGCTGGTCTGGTGGAGGTTAGTGGGGCTCGGATTGGTCTGGTGGTGGTTAGTTGTGCAGGCGTCGGCACAGTCGTGCTTGATACTGCTCTGAGGAAAAGGTAATGTAAAAAAAATCGTGGCAGCACAAGAGACTTCAGATGTTGAACTCAATTCTTCCGTGAGGTGAAATGGACACAAAAAGGGTGCCGGGTGATGAAGTAAGAGTTGGAATCAGATGGGAGGCTGGAAGGAGGGATATGGTTAGAAGGGGCAGAAAATGTTATTCAAAAAATCTAAAAATAATATTGGGAATGCTCTAGAAATCAGTCAAAACGATTGGAGGGAGTATCATCCCTCCTCCACCAATTGAAAAAAATACAATCTGTTGGAGGAACTTGGTGGTCAGGCAGGATCTGTGATGGGGGGGGAAAAGACAAACTACGTTTTGGGTCAGGGCATGATATATTGATTCTGAAGAAGGGTCCCGACCGGAAATGTCTGCCCATTTCACTCTTCAGATGCTGCCTGACCACTGAGTTCCTCCAGCAATTTTTATTTTACCCAAATAACTGCACCTGCAATGTCATCTCCCAACCTGTCCTGCCCATACCTTTAACATTAATGTGAGACATTGCATGGTCCAGCACGTGTAATGTGCTGGCAATTACAGCTATTAAGCCATTTTGAGAATTTGTTCTACACATCACTCACATTGTCTGGTCCTGAGAACTAACTTGCATCTATCTCTAGGGCAACAAACAATGTTGCTGAAAAGCAGGTCAAGGCTCTCTAGGTTGGTTTTTACCTAAGATTCCAGCATCTTTTGGAGTTTTGGGCTGTGGGAAGGGGATATAGTATGTCTTGATCTGAGGGATCTGAAGTGGCTGATTTCAGAAGATGTAAGCCTGCAGTTTCAGTAAATGTTGAAGGCAAATGGTATGTTGGTGTTTATTGCAAGGATTAGAGACACAAGTAAGGTTGCTTTTCAAAGATTCTCTTGGGCCACAGCTGAAGTTCAGTCTTGGTTTCCATGTTCTTTGTGATATAGAAATCTACGTAATGAAAATACACTAAATCGATGAAACTGAGTGTTTTGGCATCTGGAACAGTGCAAGTGCAGGATGAGTGTTGTATTTGTTTTAGCAGATTCAGGAAATAATTCCGTAAGTAATATGGAACTCAGTGTAATAGGTATAAACCATTGGTTCTGATGTTTTCTGTACTTGTGCATGTCTGAGTTAACTTTAAAATGTGCATGTGCAGAAAAGAACTGCAGATGCTGGTTTAAGGCAGGCACAATGTTGGAGTAACTCAGTGGGACAGGCAGCATCTCTGGAGAGAAGGAATGGGTGATGTTTCGGGTCAAGACCCTTCTGTTCAGGTTTAGGCTGGACCATTTTGCATTTAAGTTGATGTATTGTATTATCTTGGCTGTTAGGGATGGGGGAGAGGGGTGGAGATCAGTAGAATTCAAATGTGCTGGACCACTTTCACACCCAGATATCTGTTTGTCTTTGCATCTAGACAACAAAAGGAAAATGGATGAAACTGATGCATCTTCAGCTGTGAAAGTGAAGAGAGCAGTTCAGAAGACATCGGACCTCATCGTTCTTGGCCTTCCCTGCAAGACGACAGATCAGGATTTAAAAGATTATTTTAGTACTTTCGGTGAAGTCATTATGGCGCAGGTGAGCTTCATGTCACAGGTGGCAAGGGATTGTAACATCCAAATACACTCTGCCCATAAAATATCCCAAATCTATATATTGGCTGTATACAAACAACTCTGTAGTTGTGGAGTAGTACAGATGAATTTAAGATTCTCATACTATGCTTACATTTTGTGTTGATTATAAATCTTGTTTGCAGGAATAATTTGTACCACACTGCTGAAACTTTAATATTATAAGTTTGTACACATTCTTGAGCTGAGTTTGCTGCTTTTGAAGCATCTTGCCTTTTATCTACAATGATATAGATACCATTTCCCTCTCATTGCTCTATAACCCTGCAACTTATTCTAGGTTTAGTTTAGAGATACGGTGCTGAAACAGGCCCTTCGGACCACCGAGTCCTTGCCAACCAGCAATTCCAGCACACCGACACAGGTCTACACACACAAGGGACAATTTATACTTATACCAAGTATACAAACCCAAGCCATTTAACCTACATACATCTGGAGTGTGGGGAAAAAAACAAAGATCTCTGAGAAAACCCATGCCATCACAGGGAGAACGTACAAACTCTGTACAGACAGCACCCTAAGTCTGGTCGAACCTGGGTCCGATTAAATCTTAACTTGGTCAAATGTGTGGGTTGAGGTTGCAATCTTGTTTTTAAAGTTTGGATGTTAAACATTTTGATGCAATAGAAATTTGCTGTACATGGAGGCTTCTTGTAATTCCTTGCATAAATCTTCTGAAATAACTCGTACATTTACAGGTGAAGAGAGATATCAAAACCGGGAATGCAAAAGGCTTTGGCTTCATCAGGTTCACAGAATATGAAACACAAGTGAAAGTGATGTCGCAACGACACATGATTGAAGGACGATGGTGTGATTGCAAATTTCCCAATTCCAAGGTATGTGCTTTTATTTTTCTCTTCACCAGGTTGTAGTTAGTTTGTACTAACATCTTCCTGAGAAGAGAAATGCTGTATAAAGAGCTGAAAGGAAATAATTTCGATGTCTGAAGATGGGTCTCGACCCGAAACGTCGCCTATTCCTACGCTCCATAGATGCTGCCTCACCCGCTGAGTTTCACCAGCATTTTGTCTACCTTCTCTGTAAATCTACCTTTCTCGTTTTTCTTTGAATTTGCTCGGTTCTGACTAATGCCAAGTACCTGCATCTGTCATATATGCTTTTGTTTTGTTAGGTGAGCTATGGCTTGGATTGATTGCCTATCCTGTATTATAGGAATGTACTTATTCTGCAGCCAAAACACTTTTGCTTAAAGAATATTCAATTACAAATTTGCTTCTTTGCCTTCAATTTACCAAGGACAGCTTTGTTTTTGTCAAATTGAATTGTTTTTTTCTATTTGTCAAAATTTTTGAAATTGTCTCTATTCTGTTCCACATCTTTTGGTGCTAATTTTCCTTTGTCTTGTTCTGAAACTTGGATAGTAGTACACCTCGTGTCTCTCACTACACTAGTACTTGTATCTATAATTATCCTGAAATTTAATCTTCAATATTTTCTACTTTCTACTTTATTTATATAGCACATTTCATACACGAGGCAGACTCAAAGTGCTTCACATAAAAACATGTCATACAATAAAATGAAATAATAAAATGAAATAAAATAGAAGAATTAAAAGAAAATAAAAGCAAAGTTAAAAATGCATTATAGAAAAGTGCAAAAGTTAAAAGTGCAATGTAGTTAAGATTTAGCTGAAAGCTAAAGTAAACATAAAAGTTTTCAGTCTTGTTTTAAAAGTGGTGAAAGTAGGGGCAAGTCTTAAATCGTCAGGAAGTTTATTCCAGCTATTTGTTGCATAGTAAATAAATCCTGCTTTCCCATGTTTTGTATTTACTCTGGGAATCACTAACAGATTGGTCCTTTGTCTTGTTCTGAAACTTGGATAGTAATACACCTGTCTCTCACTACTCTAATACTTGTATCTATAATTATCCTGAAATTTAATCTTCAATATCATTCACAATTGTTGGCCTGAACTCTTTTTAAACTCAACAGTCTGTATTGCTACTGAGTTAAAATCTGGTAAACAATTAGCTTATTAAATAGCAGAGCAGGTTTCAGGGATTCAAGTGATTTGTTTCTTATGCGCAGAATGGTAATCCAATGTAAATTTGCAATTTATCTACATTGTATAACCTGATTCATGAGTTTACAATGTATGAACGTAAGCAATCTCAAGCCTTGAATTTCTTAATCTTGATTTTTAAACTCTGGTGTTATGTATCATTCTCTGACCTTTTGCATCCATTTTCCTTTTTCGTCTACCTTCCTGTGCTCATTCAATGTGAGGACATGGATGGACATTTTTAAAATGCAATCCATCCAGCCTAAGCGGGTTAATTTTGCCCCTCTCTTATCGGAATTAGTCCCGCACTCTAATTCTGCAGTGCAGGAGGCCACAAACGGGTCGTAGTAGCATGGGGAATTAGAGTGGCAAGCAACAGTTTGAATTCGCTTCTGCAGACTGAACACAGATTTTTAACAACTGCATTTTTTTATTTTTGTGTAAACAGGGCTTGTTTTAAAATAGGATGTAGGCTCAAGTTTTTTATGGGCTGATTTTTAGATGTAAAATGGCGAGGAATTGCTTTGAAATAGTCTTCGAGAGATAATGCAGGTTGGGTCTTCAATGGTAGATCAAGGAATGCGAGAGCTATAAATGTGCTCTTGCAGTTGGAACGATTTGTGAGTGGAAGCTCATTCTGAAATCAAATTGAATGGGTGGGCAACTGCTGTAAGATAATCTGCAGCTTTTAGAAATTTGCAATTAAAAAAAGCTGGAAACACAACACATTAAACTCTGGGTGCTTATTATCAGACCAAGAATAGGGTACGTTTACATAAGCTTTCTATAGATTTAAATTGGTTGTATCAAAATATAACTGTTTCTCAACCAGCAATTCATAAGCCATTCAGTTCCTGTATTAACTCATCAACCAGAAGAATTTTCCAATTTAATCTGTGGTAATATTGCCTGCCTTTGCTTTATCAGCACAATTTCATATTCCCTTTGTTCTCTGCAGGCCTCCACGACCATCTCTTCCAGTTGTTTTCTTCTGATGAAGGGTCTTAACCTAAAATGTTAATTGGGGATACAAAACTGTAGCTTTTACAATCCGGAGCAAAAAGCAAACTCCTAAAGGAACTTAAAACGTCAACTATCCATTTCTCACCATAGATGGTGCCTGGCCTGTTCAGGTTCCACCAGCATTTTTATTTTTTACTTTTAAATGTTATTTGGTTATTTATCTATAGATGCATTCGGTTCATTAGTTGATGTTTACCATTGTCACTATCCACTCGCTGGGCTCCCTGATCATGCACTCCCTTTAAATATACTGGGTTTAGCAGTACATTTCTCATTTAACTGTAACTTATTTTTTACAAAATTAGGAATTACAGTACTAATAGTCCAGGAAAATCTGCTTGTCCAACACCACCGAAGTGTTGAGCCGGATGGTAAAGCAGCAAATCTGCTTCACTAGGAACTAGGAAGGAAAATGCCCTGATATTATATGTCATTAAAATTTTTCAGCAAAATACAGATGAGCCATTAAGAAGCAGGAAAGTGTTTGTGGGTCGCTGCCCTGAGGACATGACTGCTGATGATCTCCGTCAGTTCTTTTCCGAGTTTGGAGATGTCACCGATGTATTTATACCACAACCTTTCCGTGCTTTTGCATTTGTCACTTTTGCTGATGACCAGGTAGGTTTTTATAAAAAGTGAAAATGCTAAACATTTAGCTTTCTAAGATTTGTGTAAGCTAAAATCTGAGCTTTAGTTTGTAAGTTTTATTGTTTTACATTGTATATTCCATCCCCCAAGTAAGTGTCGTATACTTCTGACCAGAAGACTTTATCAGGCAATTTACTTTCTGGTTCATTCACATAATCAGACATTTGAAGATACGTTTAATATTGTCAAAAATAGCTGTAAAGCCATACTCCAGTTTTGTGTACTATAGGTGCCAGTATATTAAGATATTTTAAGTTGGGCATATTATATAGTTATAAGCATGAGCAATTCTGGTGACTATTGAATTGAGGGATGATGTCGCAATTTGTTTACGGACATAATTTTGAGCTGCATCATTATTTGCAATAAATCTTGTTGAAGCACTGGAAATAATTAAGTGAAAGCATTGTATGAAGCATATTAATGCTTTTGTATTATTTAATTTTGCTGTTTTGATAAAGTATTAGAATCGCATATTTTCTCATTCGGTTCCGCTATTTAAATTGGAATTGATAAAACCAAGAGGGGTTCTGCATCCCAGAGTGCTGAGCATCGTTGTGTAGTTAATACTTATTAGTAATTTATTGTCTTGCATAATTTCATTGTGGTTTGCTTTCTTTCACAGGTTGCCCAGTCTCTGTGTGGTGAAGATCTGATCATTAAGGGGTCCAGTGTGCACATTTCTAGTGCAGAACCTAAGCATCTGAATGCTAGACCACAGATAGATAGAGGACGATTCACAAACAGCCAGGGAGGCTTTGGCAATCAGGATGGGTATGGAAACAACAGGGGTGGTGGAGGAGGATTGGATGGCAGTCCCAACAGTAACATGAGTGGGGGAGGAATGAATTTTGGAGCTTATGGTATTAACCCAGCAATGATGGCTGCTGCCCAGGCAGCCCTACAGAGTAGTTGGGGAATGATGGGAATGCTGGCTAGGCAACAGAATCAATCTGGTGCTGCAGGGGCAACCCCGCAGCAAAATCAGGGCAATGTACCAAGGGAACAGAATCAGCCACTTGGAACAAATAATAATTCGTATAGCTCAAATTCCGGTGCATTAGGTTGGGGGTCGGCATCCAATTCAGGTGGTCCTGGTTTCAGCTCTGGTTGTGGATCCAGCATGGAGTCCAAATCATCGGGTTGGGGAATGTAAAAAGATTTGTAAGTGCTTAGCAAATGTGAAGAAAGAGTGTAGAGATTTAAATAATGGTAAGTAAACACAAAAGTAGGTTTTCACAAACTTTTTCTTGCTACATAATTGAAGAAAATGTTTAAGCAGTTGCCTTGCAATGTCATTTAAGACACAGATGATAAGGTGAATTTTGAAAGTGCTTCTACCTGTTTCTGATTCATACTGCAGTATGTTGTTCTGTCATGAGTTTAATTTCTTAAACTAATGAACTAATTTATGTGCACACAGTTGTTACTCTTCTATGAACTCCAGTCTCTCAGTTGTGTTGAGCATTTGACACAATGTCCAAGTTAGTGTTGAACAGCAATGGGTAACTTGGCTCTTTCATTCCTATTGAAGATTACGAAGTTACAACTTCAGCTGACTGAGGTGCAGTTTAACTCCAAATGTATGAGCAAGGTAGACAAAGGTTTCTACCTTTTATTACCTAGTAAACCATATTTTTTGTAATAATGCTATCATTGTACCAAGATAGCCTTTTTTAATTGGTTAAATTCACTTCTCCCAATCCAGGTTATATCTTGTATGTACCCTAAACAATTCTAAACTGTATAGAGAAAATATGTCCAAAAGATATCTAAAAACGAAACCACTTCACCAGTACCTCACGATTAACTCTTTGTCATAGTACCAGTGAATACATTTGCCTAAATTAATTGGCTTTGCATTGTCTCCATTGGCAATCCGGGCAATTAATGTTTCTTGAATATGAACTATGTTGGGTGAATTTCCCTGTCTGGCCATAGAATTTATTTGAAATGTTCTCATTAAATGAAAAAGTGATTGCTGAAAAGGCATTACATTGGAAAATCAGAGCCGAGTACCAATTTGGATCTGGTTATCTTCACCTTTTTTTCCCCACAGTGGACATAATGGATCTTTAATAACCATTGTGCATTGGTGTCTATACCTCAGAGGTATTATTTACATCCTTCTTAGAAAACATTTTTTTTTAAATTTAAAGCAAATTTGTGGTAAAGGGGAGAATGATCTTTACAGCAGATGCCTTTTGCATGGGCTTTCATTGAAGTCTCAAATAGAGTTTAACCAGCGAAAGGATTGCAAATATTTAAACAAATATTGACTTGTAAAATCGCATCTTTTATATTTCTATCTGCATTTTTTTTAGCTTATATTAATTTGGCCTTCGATTTTGCAAGTTTGGCTCCTGCTTCCAAGTCTTTTCTATTTATTTTGTCTTTGCATACGTGCATAATGACATAAGTGAATAGACACTATGCCTTCAATGCAATTAGGAGTATTATTTTCAAGTTACATTTAAGAGTAACACCCCCTTTGCTTTCTGAAATTTTTTAAATGTAAGTATATTGGTGAGCTAAAAGTTTTGGAATGAGTTAAAGGCTGGTATGTTTTTTAATCCAAAGCATTTAAAAATTGAAATGTGCAATTGCACCCATGTTTTCATTTATAATTGTATAACCTCTGCAGGACTCGATTAAGTTTTGCCAGATCTACATAATTCTTTTAAATGTTTTCTTGGCTTTGTACTAGCAAATAACACTTCAATTCCACATTGGACATCCAAAGCAAGTTATGTTACCATCCCATGAGTGCAGCATAGGTGAATCTGAAAAGACCCTTGCTAAAGATACCTTGTTGCTCTCTTGAGTTGATAAATTTGTTGATTTGCTGGCTTTCCAGATTAGATCATTCATTGCATTGAACATCCAGTAGTGAATCTATGTGCACTGGGATATTGCTGTTTCATTCCGAACTATCAATCTTAAAGTTTAGAATTAACTCCCTGCTAAATGTAGTCTTTACCAGCTCTGCTAGCCAAAGGAGGGTTGTGGGGGTATAGTTTAAGCAGCTGCAAATAGGAAATGAGCAACATTGTGTAGAAAATCTTAACTTGGGTGCAAACATTTGATCTAATGTTTAATAGAATATTATGTAGAGTTTTCAGAATTTAATTTTTTTTAAGGAGTGGGCTGGATCTCCGAGCATGAGCACCTACATATGTATAGAAAATGCTTTCTCTAAACAATTTTGCCACATAACTACAGGCTGCATGGAGGTTCAGGTTCTATTCAAAGGGACCATGGTGGGTGTTCCATTTTTGTCCTCCACTGTTCGTTTCATTGATTCATTTATCAGCGATGTGAAACAAGATATGATGCAGAGCTGTAATGACATAAGTTGATGCCTGGTGTGGGATTGATGCCATGGTGGTGCCGACGAATGAGAGGGCTAGTATGAGCGAGGAAGGAGAGAGCGCATGCAGACCTGGTGGTGCATTATGGCATTTTTAAACATGGAAAGATGTGGCTCGCAATCCCTTGGCATGGTGAGAGAATGCAGAGGAGAAGTGGGATACAGTACGAATGTTTTTCTTGTATTCACAAAGGACGTCCATGGCTGATGAGGGAGAAAAAACTTTGAAGTGGTGATATTTGCTTGTAACTTGAGTAATTGGAAAATGTTGAATGCGTTTAGTGAAATGAATATCTCCAGGTGTTGAAACCAAGAAAATCTCAGTTCAGTAGTATTTTAAAAAAAATTAAAAAATGAGAACATTGGGTTGCAATTTGAGTTAGAATTAAACTCTTTGCATATATTTATTTTCTAACTGAAATAAGCATTTTTCTAATTATAAAGTGCACAATAACATTATTTTGCTTTACGCTTGAATTAAATTGCAGGTTGTTTAATAAGTGCTATTCAGTCCTAAAAAAGCTGCAAAGAGGACTGCTAATGTTTTAAATCTAGTTTCAACCCCTGAATATTTTGTATATTTCTCCTCCCTGTTAACCATGTGTGCCGAATGGTTGGTGATGTATTTTTGTATTACTGATTTGTAAGTGTGGACAAGTGAAATGATGTGGCGTTATGAAGGAACAATATTCTGGGGAGTGTATTGTGTATTGCCTGCCGGAGATGACTTGTGTGAGCTCAGTGTCAATCTTGAACAAGAGTGTACGTTTGTGTTTTCTGCGAGTTTATTGTGAATGAATAATAAATGACTGCTTGAGTTAAGTGTGTTTTGAAGCCCCTTTTTTAATGTCATTGTAGGTGATTCTTAATAAAAATTTAACTTGACTGAACATTCTCGTCTCTGCATTCTGACCAGATAAAAGACAGAAAAAGAAACTTGGAAATTTTGCAAAGTTCTAAAGGATGTATCTAGTACATTAAACGTTAACTTTTTTAGGTCTTTATACATTTTACAGGCCTTGATTTCATTCTCCAAACATTGATAAGTGCTTCGAAGATGTTAATTTAGTATCTTGTTTCCACAAAAAAATTAAAATGGTCTTTTCATTCTCTCCTTTAAAATTGTCACAATTTAACTTCATGGAGGGATATAGCTTCCATGGGTGTGAATAGCCCATTTGTATCTCTCAAGTGAGCATCCTTTTTTTGGAATCTGGTACTGGGTTGGTGAGTTCCTGAGTATTTGACTCTTTTGGATAGTTCGGTCTTTATATTACAGCTAAGACTAATTCTGATCTCTCTAATACTGATCAGTGGATAGCTAATTCAAAATCCTAGGCAAACTTATTTGCATTCTGGATGTTGTGCTTGGCCTATCAGAAAGTACTTGATGCTTATTTACCGGGGATATCCTTTTGTTTCTTTTTATCTTTTTTTGTGTATCTAAAGTCTAAAAATCTGGTTACTTAAAATGGTAATCATTTATCGTTTTTGATGATGTTCTAAGTTTAAGTAGAAGTGTCATGAGGATTCCCAGTGGGAGCCTATCTTGGATTTTGCTTAAAGTTAACGTTTTTCGGTGAATAGATTTTTAAATAGATGAACATTTCTATCTACATCAACTATAGATCTCCTGAACCAAATTACTTCATTTTCATGGAAGCTGTAATTCAATTTTCTGACTTTGTATATGAGAGATTACCATTCCCAGCACCAGGTGAATGTTTTCTTCCTGCGACTTCCTGTTTTTTTTAAATCATAGGGAGTTTACCGGAGTTCTGGTAAAATGTTGGCATTTAAAGGTAGGGTTATTGTATGAGTACTCTTGAATAAATAGCAGATTTGTACTGATTTTTATTGTTGCTAAAACTTCAATGTTTTGCTGATGTTGGTTTGGTAGCACAGTCCCAAACTTGCATTAGCTACTAACTGTCAAGTGTTTTAAAGTGATTTGGGTGAGTTAATTGAAGATTTCAGCTATTAGTGGAGATACGTAGCAAAGTTTGAAAATGTTCTACAGTTTTAATTATCACATTTGAAAGTTTAGATTTTGGAGGTTTTTTATTTATTAACTATAATTATCTCCAACATTAGTGGTAGATTATATGTGAGGTTTGAATGTGAAGAAGTGAAAAGGGAAATGTGTATACCTACTACCACATTTGGTAAGTATTGAGCTAAAAAAAAAACATGGATCTCTGGGTTGTCTATTTTTTGGTTGCTCTTTGAATAGTTTTGGGCATCGTATATTCGGCAGGCACCATCCTGATATGTATTTTGCAGTTTATCTCTCAGGCTAATTGATAAGAATATCTGTACTGTAGAAATCTTTGCAATAATTTGATATATGCAATGTTATTTGGAATGTTCTCCCTTTTCAACTGCTTTTTTTTGGTTCTATTATAGTTTCCACTGCAGGATAAGCATTTTTAATTGAAATCATTGTTGAGATCCCTGCACTATTTTAACTTTCCTGCTGCCTATGTAATTCAAATGTTTAATAGTTCCACTTAAATATCACAAACCTTACTGGGGGTTTCTGTTTTAAACCACCAGAGATTTGCAAAAGTAACTATTTCACAGCATTGTCATTTACTGAAGAAGGACATAAAGAAACATCATAAATAGTATTTTGAGGATTGATAATTTGCTCTCTGCTATAATGTTTCTTCTAGGGTGAAGATGGCTACTCCAACTCTCTGCAGCTAGTTTTCCAATTGTGATCAATTCCTGCCCTGGCTCCAGAGAGATTGAGACGATGCGTCAAAACATTCCCATCCAGACTATTGTCTATGTTCTACATAATCTGAAATGAATGTTGGAAAACTAGGGTGCATTCAATAACTCCTTAATTGCTCAAATGCATTATTGTAGTTTTCTCATGGGGATTTAAAACAAATCTTCTAAAATTGCCTAAACACACATGGCCCAAAAAAGTTGTATTTCAGCTAATCATTATGGGTCGAGTGCTTAGAATTGTGCCGTAGTCATTGGGCAATTATTACACTGCCTTTGTGGATGAATTCGCCAGTTAGAACTTGAAGATCACCCATTTCTATGGATACTTAAGGTAAGTTTCATTGGGCTACAGGTAAATTTAAAATATACTTCAATTTCATAGTGATCTAAATTTGCATGCAATGTAGCACTAGCTTCACAAAGGTGAATATGCAAGGTTGTGAAAAGGTTACCTTGGTAGATGAGTGTGGAGTTGAGCTTATAATCTAATCTGCCATGATTTTATCAAATTGAACAGGTTGGAACCTGATGACGTGTTCCTGATATGTATGTACAAATTGTTTCTTAATTTAATGATGCTGGCCATTCCCTTGCATATTATCCTATAGATGTTTTAAAGTGCATGTTAGATTTCAGGTGTTGCCTCAGCAATGACCTGCCCATATCCCTGTCACGGGTAATTGTCATAAAACATTAATAATCGCTTGTATCAAACCAAAACCCCAACCAGAATGTATTCTATTTATACATCTTACTATTGAACTAGCATTGATCTTTGCTGTGTTTGGCTCTTAATCTTGGAGTCCTGTGAACATTTGATTAAAGGCTTGATTGCTCTTGTCTACTAACTTAAATACCTCTTAATTCAGTAGATTTGAGAATATAATTCTATTTCTCAGTCATCAAGATATTTAGTGTATAAATTGATTATCCATCATAATGACAGTTGGATGGGTGTAACTGCCCACTTGGGCATTTTGAGAAATCATTATTTGTGTGTTTTTCTGGGTGACTGACCTTTAAATCCTAGAATCATGCAGTTTATTATTTGAAAGTCTCACAATTTAGGATGCGTATCACTTGCAGGAATATCTTTTCCAGCTAACTATTAATTGCCTGTTCAATATAAAATGTAACAGAAACCAACAAACAACCAAATTCTGTTGTCTATAAAGTATTAAAGATTCAATGGCAAAATGTCTGATATTTATTTCCCAACATGTTGGAAGATCCATTTTTATTTTGTAATTAGATGATCCCTTCTCGTTTTAATTATGATTACAATTGTCTTACCAGAATCTGTTTCCCGCTTATCAACCCTGTATAAATCAATTTATTACAAGTTTAAATCAATTTATTTTAACACAATTGCACTTCCCTCTGAAATAACCCATTGTGCAGTGTGGTAAAGAAAATATAATTATGATTTAGAAAAAAGGGTGTGGATGACTGCTCATGTCACTCAGCATTTCTTTGTGCTTTTAATTAGCTTCAATTTGATTAATTTCCTTGTGGTTTACGGTCCTGGTTCCCAAATGCTGCCATTGACCATTTTTTACCTTAAATTCCTTTTTCCCAGGACATTGTGACATTTCTACTTGTCACAGGATTTTTTTACTGCATATGAATGTAAACTGAACTAGCATTCTCTAAGCTTTGTTTTTAAAATAAAGTGTTCAGTATTTTCTATGTATACTATTTTGTTCTCCCACCAGGGAACAAATACTTGTCTTAAGTGCTAGTTCATTTAAATATAAAATCTACACATTGCAAAATAATACAAAGATACTTATTTTTTGTACATTTACAACACTATCTCTCATAGTTATTCCCATCATGGATTTCATTGTTTTTATTTGCAAAGGCTGCTGATTACAATGAGTGTTTTTAAGGGAACTAATCATGCATTATATGTTGAGATAAGGCAATTTGTGGGCTGCTGCAAATAGTTCACAATGATTTGGCTCTAATGAAATGGACAAAATTGGAAATTTAACACAAATACATGCCGAGATTATCCACTGCAGTCTGATTCCTGGGATGGGAGGACTGATATACGAGGAGGGCTGGTTCTGTTAAGTCTGCATTTACTGAACTAGAAAGCAGGTGGTGGTACCTGTTGGTTAGAGATTCGAACAAAGGGCCAGTCGCTGGGCATGAAGCGCATAATTTAGAACAAGTAATCAGGAGTTTTCTTAAAGACAAAGTTAGTAAATCTGGTATTCTCTATTGCAGAAGGGTGTGTTTAGAGCTGTCATACAAGTCGCAATGGGACATGCAGTCTGTGAACAGCTCTTGAAACAATATACTGGCCTGGTCCATGACAACCCTCAACATATTGGTAGTGGGATCCTAAAGGGCCTGTCCCACTTTCACGACCTAATACACGACCTCTGCCGAGCTTTCCCTTGACTCATACTTGCAGCATGTCGTCACAAGGTCGTAGGAAGGTTGTAGGTACTCGTGGCATCAAGTAGGTCGGGGAGTTTTTTCTATCATGATGGAAAATGTCCACGAGTAAAAAAGGTCGTGAATTGGGTAGTGAAAGTGGGACAGGCCCTTAAATCTTGGCAATACCACTGAAATTCATGGCCAGGCGATTACACTTTTATCAGATATGATCTTAATCTGTAGTGACATCCCCATCCATTGTGTTTTCAATGTTGTGTTACTTAATATTTATCAATATATCTTCATACCACAGTGGTGTACTGTTGACATAAATAAACACTTGCATCACCTTTAGAATTCAGATATTTGGTTCACATTCATACCAGGTCTGGGACAAGGTCCAAAGTAGAGTGGTGCTAATGCCACTAAACTTGTACGGAGAGTAGATTATTGCCAAGTGCCTCTCAATTGTGCTGTTGATACCACAAAATAGCACTTTGCAGATGAACGAGAGTAGATTGATTACACAATTAGTTGATTGGATTTGTCTTTTTTTTGTGAATTGGGCACATCCAAACTGTTTTCAGGTAAACACCAGGATAAAAAAATGTATTGGAACAGCCTCGCTAGCTCTGGAGCAAAGATTTACAAAAGCCATAATTCTGCATAGTCCTGTAGCTTTTAGTTTGTGCTTACAAATGTTTCTTAGTATCACATGGAGTAAACTGCCCTAATAACTCATGACGGCAGAACATCACGAGTAAGAGATGTGAATTAGTCCCTTCGGGTGAATCTAGTGTTTGATAACTACTTGCTGGTATCTGCCATCACAGGATAGAGATGTTTATTGAATTGTCAGACTTTAGCCAATTAATTGAATATCATTCACAATTAGATGTGTCGGAGCAAAGCCCGGCAATTCTTCAGTTGCGGAATAGCTAAATATGGGCAGAAGAACTTTTCACTTAGGGTGGTAGGTATATGGAATGAGGGGCAACTTCACACAGGGTGGTGGGTATATGAGATGAGTTGTGAAGGAGGTTGAGGCAGAAGCTATGCCAATGTTTAAAATACATTTGGACAGGTACATGAGTAGGAAAGGGTTAAAGGGATCTGGGCAGGTGGGACTAATGGGGCACATTGGTCGGCATCGGCAAAGTGGGCGAAAGGGCCTGTGTAATTGCCAAAGAGGTAGCATTACAAGAATATATGTGCATATTGCATCCATGGTGGGCAAAAGTTAGTTGTCTAAGGAATGAACAAGTAGGCTGGGCCTGTGTGCTTCAGAAATGGAGATGAATGAGAAGTGCGCACACTTGACAGGCCAGATAGAGGGAGGGTATTTCCATGGGGTGAGGGCTCAATTCCAGGATCTTGATTGAGGATGTTTACAAATTAGCTGATAAATTGCTTGACTCGGGCATGTGATTTCTCCGCGGATTTTGCAATTAGTTTAAAAAAAAATCTAAATCTATAAATGGATTTCCGCGAGACATTGAGGGCGGGATGGATGACCGAGCGCGCCGATTGGACGAGAGGAACGTCGGTTAGCGGGGGTTGTGGGGGTGGGACATGATGATTGAAGGAGGGAGGCGTCGGGGCGGGACAAGGCGAAAGGATGGGGCTTTGTTGTCAATAAGCGATTTAAAGCAAGTAGAGGGAATGTATGTGAGCCGTGGTGAGCAGAAGGGGGATTCTGAATGTGTAAAGGTGAGGGGGGGACGTCCCTGTGAGTGAGCGGTGAGGCTGTGAGTGAGCAAAGGTGGGTGGGGGTTTCCTGTGAGTGAGCAGTGAGGGGTGCCCCTGTGAGTGAGTGGGGAAGCCTCTGTGAAATTAAGGGTAAACAGGCAAGAAAACGGTTTCATTTCAAGGTACAAGTATCAAAAAAATCTGCGTTGTCCCTTGGAATCCTACCAGGGGGCAATGTCCCTTGGACCCCCATCTCTATTCTTTTATTTCTTTTTTTTCCTGTCACATGCCTGTAAGTGAGTTGT
This sequence comes from Malacoraja senta, assembly GCA_038087875.1. Classification (NCBI taxonomy): domain Eukaryota; kingdom Metazoa; phylum Chordata; class Chondrichthyes; order Rajiformes; family Rajidae; genus Malacoraja; species Malacoraja senta. Next base: position 22,469 of record JAXLNO010005268.1, on the reverse strand, counting down.
GAACTTTTTGAATTGCCTATACTTGAGGGAGCTGTGAAAGTCGAGTTCATTCAAAACAGTCATTTCTATATATGGGAACTGCTAGGTATGGCGATAGCCAAGGAAAATGCCATTTAGGTAGATGATTATACACCCATTTATAATAAACACGTCAGGCAAATTCTATGCATGCAGTACAAATTTGGTGTGTCAACACCTCTTCTCAAGACCACAAGCCCTTGCAGAGGGTTGTCCAGTTCATCACAGACCATCCACTCCACCTTTGACACCATCTGCACTGCGCTGCTTCAGTAAAACAGGCAACATTCTCAAGACAGACACAAAATGCTGCATGTCTGGAGAGAGGAATGGGTGATGTATCAGCTTCAGGCCCTTTATTCTTGCCCCGAAACATCATCCATTCCTTCTCTCCAGAGATGCTGCCTGTCCCGCTGAGTTACTCCAGCATTTTGTGTCTATCTTCGATGTAAACCAGTATCTTCAGTTCCTTCCTAAACATTCTCGAGAACCTATTTGACAATATGAGCATGAAAGCACATTACCACCAGGTTCAGGAACAGCTTCTTTCCTGCTATTAGAATACTAAATGGTCCTCTTGTAAACTAAGATGTTCACAATTTTCCAACCTAGCTCATTTGTGGACTTCGGATTTTTTTGTAATGCTGTAATGTAATGCTGGTAATACTCCACTGATCTTTTGGTATTTTTCTCATTGCAATACCTGTTGTACTTGTGTATGTTCTGACACATGCTACATTTCCAATAACAACCACTACGACCCTGTGTATAAGGAGCACTTGATTATGCAGCATAGTGCTGGTGCTTCACACCTTTAGTGACTTGGATTTGTTCTCCCTGCAGACTGTTGCAGTCATACAGAAGGGAAACAGACCCTTTGGCCCAACTCCTCAATACTGACCAAGATGTCCCTTACAAGCTAGTGCCATTTACCCATGTTTGGCCCATATACTGAAAAATCTTTCCTGTCCATGTACCTGTGCAGATATTTTAAAAATGTTGTTGAAACTGCCTTCTCTGGCAGCTCTTTCCATATACCCACCACCATTTGTGTGGAAAATGTTGCACCTCTGGTTCTAATATAAAAAATTCCCCTCTCACCTTAAACCTATCTACCAGTGACATCACTTTCAGAGAACTATATACTTTACTTCTAGATCTCTGCTTTACAACACTCCCCAGGGCTATTCCATTCACTGAAGGGTTTGCCATGGTTTCATCTCCCAAAAAGCAATACCTTACAGCTTGCCTGAATTAAACTCTATTTATATCCAGCTTTTCAGGCTGTAATTCTTGATAATCATCTTCATTGTCTATTTTAGTATCGTTGGCAAACGTTGATCATGCACTGTATATTCTCATCCAAATCACTGATATAGGTGACAAACAGCAATTGATACGCTACTAGTCATGGGCGTCCAGTCCAAGAAACAGCCTTCCACCAGCACCATTCTCTGTTTCTTACCATTAAGCCAATTCTGTATTCACTCACCCACGTGATTTAACCCTCCAGAGCAGCTTACCATGTGGATCATTTTCAAAGGCAAGGTGTAGAGTTGCACATTCTTCCCTTGCGCTTCTGCATGCTCCAGTTTTCTCCAATTTCCCAAAGGTGAGCAAGTGAGCACACCTTTAGAACAGGTAGGTAACAAGAGAGTTGAGAGCATTAATTACAGGGAAGGAAATGGGAATGCCCTGAAAGCCAGCATAGATTCAATGGGCAAAGTATGTTCCAACGAAATATAATAATAACAAGATAAATACCATGGAGGGATAACTAGAGATAGTGATGAGATGATAGTAATAGTGATGAGAAGGCTTGAAGATGTTTTAAAATCGCACTTTGCAATTTAAGTTATGTGGCCTTGTTCCCACTTGAGCTACCAAAAGAGCAAGGAGCTCCTGCTGCTAAAAAAACAGATTAGTTCTCACTCATAATGTGGTGCAGCCTGATATACTTTGCACCTGACATCCAGGCAATGTCATCCATTGGGGAATGCATAAGCTTGTGCCGTAACTGACAAAATACTTTCCTGGTATACTTCTGAGTACAGGGTTAGACCAAGCTACACCACGGTGCTCAACTGTTGACAAACTATTGCATGCACCCATTTGAAGCAATGGATTTCCAGGTCAGCCCCACTCTTCTAGTTTTCTTTCCCCCAACTGCTGTAATTCTCTGCTCTTTCAGCTTTCTTCAATGTGTTATCATTGAAACAAGAACAAATGTGGTGGACATTGCCCGGTCCATCACAGGTATTGACATCTCCACCATTGAAGGGATCTATACAAGGGCTGCCTCAAGAAGGCTGCTAATATAATTAAAGACCCACACCACCCTCTCATCTCCCTGCTGCTGTCAGGAAGAAGGTACGAGCATAAGAACAATTACTTCCAGCTTCAACAACAGTTTTCCCCATCAACCATCAGGCTCTTAACATTCCTCAAACCCTCCCTCAGCACTGAACGAATATGGACTTTGTATTACTACGGTTGCACTATTTACTTTGGCTTGCACATCATTGTCGGGTTTGTCTAGAATAACTGATCATTTAGTAGATACTAAATCTGCAAACCTGATGCCTCTTGCTGCACCTGAGGATAGAGCAATGCAGCACAGGAACGAGCTCTGCTGCCCACAATGTGCTGAACATGATGCTATGTTAATCTGATCCCATCTGCCTGTACATGATCCACATCCCTCTATTCCCTGCACTTCCATGTGCCTATCTAAAAGCCTCTTAAACGCCACTATCATATGTGCCTCCACTATCATCTCTGGCAATGGTGTTCCAGGCTCGCACTATGGAAAAAAACTTGCCCAAACGGCTCCATTAAACTTATAAGAGCTCTGTCCCCTGTGTTGGATACTTGCACCCTGGGAAAAATGGTCATGACTATCTCTGTGTGTGTGTGTGTGTGTGTGTCTCGCTCTCTGTGTATGTGTATGTATATATACATATATATATACATATATATATATGTATATGTATGTGTGTGTATATGTACATTTATGTGTGTATACCTGATTGTATGTGCTTGCTATCAGGCATATCCACTTTTTGTGCCTCTGCTTTTTCCCTGTCTACCTCTATTTGATTTATAAACTTTTGATTTTTAGAATAAAATTGGTTAACCTCCCATTTATCCACATTAAACTCCTCATTTGCCATAAATTTGCCCATCTGTCATGTATTTGTTCATTCATCCGACTTGCCCAAATCGCATTGGAGCATCTGCACACTCCTCACAACTCACACTTCGTCCCAGCTTTTTGTGGTCTGCAAACTTGTAAGTAAACAAGTTCCCTCATTCAAATCATTAAAATATATTGTGAATAGCTGTTGCCCAAGTACTGATCCTTGGGGCAGCATACAATCTGTACCTGCCATCCAGAAACAGACTCCTTAATTCTGTTAAGATAGACACAAAGTGCTGATTCAATCCATCAAGCAGCAACTCTGGAAAAAAAAGGATTAAGTGAGTAAAACCTCTTTGTTTATAAAGTTCAATGGACTTTGGATGTGTGCTCAAATGCCCACATTGGAGACTTACATGAAATAAAAAGGAACTGCGGAGGCGGGTTTATACTAAAGATAGACAGAAAATGCTGTTTAACTCTTGGATAGGTACCAACCCGACATGTCACCTACCTATCCGCTCAATTACTCCAGCATTTTGTGGCTATGTTGGAGACTTATCAGTCAACCCTCATGTGAATGGAAAGGGTTATTGGATTTTGTAACATGCTGCCCGAGCGGACGGTGAAAGGAGGTATAATACTGAAGTATCTAGAAAAGTACTTTCCTACTTGATGGTTGGCATGGGCATTATGAGCTGATGAGTTTGCTTCTGTGTTGCAGGATTCTGAGACTATATAAATGGAATTTTCTTAGTTTATGAGACAAGCTCATCAAAAAGAATTATGAAAATACTGCAGGTTGATTATAGTTTTGCAATGCTGCAGTTACACTTAAAAACTAACTATATCAAGCTGTTCAGAGTACCTGGGAAGTAACACAAAGAGATGAAAACAATGAAACACAAATTCCTAATTTGAGGCTAGAAATTAGATTGTAACAGAGGACAGTTTTGATTGAAAGAATAGTAAACTGTGGAATGTCTTGTTTGATGGCAATGTCTGCTCTGGAGATTCCAGTGATTTTATTTCATCTGCTTCTCCAAGACAACTGTAGTTTGAAAAGGATGTAATAACTGTATATTTCATATTATTGTTCTGAATAAAGCAGGCATGCTGAGATTAATTCAGTGATGCAGAAAACGCTTTATAGTCGCTTTCCCTAAACTTTAATGAAGGACTTCAGTCAGTGGCATGAATATCTAGATTTTGGTTTATTATTGTCACATGTACCATGGTACAGTGAAAAGCTTTGTCTTGCCTATAGTCCAAACAGATCAAATATACCAAACGTAGATACAATCAGTGGACTTGAGTGCGATAGATAAAACAAATAGGAAGATACGGTGTGCAGAATATAGTTCTCAGCATTGTAGCGCATCAGTTGCATAGAGAAAGTCCAATATCCTCAATGGGGTATTCAACAGTACCCAAGCTCATGGAAGGACTGTTGAGAAATCTTATAACAGAGGGGAAGAGAATGTTCCTGATTCTGGTGGTGCGTGCTTTCAAGCTTCTGTACCTTCTGATGGACGGGAGCCTGCAGAAGAAGGAATGACCTGGGTGGGACAGGTCTTTGATTATGTTGGCTGCTTTTATGAGGCAGCGTGAATTGTACATGGACTCAATAGTGAGAGGTTTGGTGTGATCAATTGAGCTACATCTTCTACTCTCTGCAATTTCTTGTGGTCTCGTGCAGAGCTGTCCCCAAACCAAGCTGTGATGCAACCAGACCGCATGCTTTCTATGGTGCAGCCAGAGGTTTTTTTAAGTCATTGGAAAAATGCCGAAATTTCTCTGTCTCCTTAGGAAGTAGAGATATTGGTGTGCCTTCTTAGCTGTCACGTCAATGTGGTTGGTTCACGACAGATCATTAAAAAAAATTAACGCCAAGGAACTTGAAGTTCTCAACCATTTCCACTTAGGCACTGTTGATGCTGATTGTACTCCACCATGCTTCCTGAAGGGTGGGTGGGGAGAATGGGGGCAGGATGTTGGGGAAAGGGAGGTTGCCCTGTTGGGGGAAGAGTAAACATCCACCTCCGAGCCCAGCGTTAGAGTTGAAGCTGACATCACGATCCAGAAACCAATGTTTGTGGCAACTGATTGAAATGTAGCAGTACACGTTTCTACTTTCACTCTTCATCCATTCAGCGAAAGAAGATAGCAGATGCTATGATTCTGTGGGGGAAGTGCAATATAGAAAAATATAGCAGAGAATATGCACAGCAAAGTGCTATAAAAAATCTAGAAATGACGATCTCAGAACAGGGCAAAGTGTGCTACAGCTGAGCCTATGCTAACTCCAAGCTCCCCTGTCAACTTCTGAAAACTTTGGAAGCTCAGACGTTAGCTCTTATTATCCCTTCCCAGGGCACACCTAAGTCTTTTTCCTCCACTGCTGTCTCTTTACACGAAGATGAGTTATTGTATTGTATTGTATATCTTTATTGTCATTTCCTGAGTATTCGCATACCCAGAGGAAACAAAAAAACGTTCCTCAACCAGTGTCCATTCCAGTGTGCAGTAAAAAATAAATAGAAGCAAAAATACATATATCATGAACAAATTAACACTCTACTCTACTAAACATCAACAGGCGTTCCGATCGGCAGCGGCACGACAGTGGCTCTGCCGCAGTGTGTCCAGGTTGGTGGTTGGTGCACGATACTTTGGCAGGGGACAAAGTCCGTTTATCAGTCTTATAACCTGCGGGAAGAAGCTGAGGAGCATCCTGCTGGTTTTGCACCTAATGCTCCGGTACCTCTTCCCAGATGGCAGGATGGAGAATATGTGATGCGATGGGTGGTAGGGGTCTTTGATGATGGAGATGGCTCTGCTGATACATCTCTTCCTGTATATGTCCAGCAGGAAAGGGAGTGGAGCACCAATAATCCTGCTGGCGGTCTTCACAATCCTGTCTAGTTGGTGCCGTTCGTACGCCTTGCAGCTCCCGAACCAGGAAGTGATGCCGTAGGTTGATGTGCTCTCGATTGTCCCCCTATAAAAAGTTCGTAAGTGTGTATTGGGGAGACCTGCTTTACGTAGTCTTCGGAGAGGGTGTAGTCGCTGCTGGGCTCTCTTGACCAGTGCTGTGGTGTTGGTCGTGGACGTCAGGTCATCTGACAGGTGGAGTCCTAGGAACTTCACGCTGTTGACCCTTTCCACATCAGCTCCATCGATGTGCAGAGGTGTATGGTGTTGTTTTCCTGCCCTCCTGAAGTCAACCACCATCTCCCTAGTTTTTCCCACGTTGAGAATGAGGTTGTGGGATTTGCACCATCCTGTGAGCAGCTCCACCTCCATCCTGTACGCCGACTCATCATTGTCACTGATGAGACCCACCACTGTTGTGTCATCAGCGAACTTGTTGATGAAGTTGTTGTTGAGTCTAGCAGTACAGTCGTGTGTTAGCAGACTAAACAGCAGGGGGCTTAGGACACAGCCTTGGGGCGAGCCAGTGCTCACGGCTATGGTTTTTGATGTCCTACTGCCCACCCTGACTTTCTGCTGCCGTTGCGATAGAAAGTTCAGGACCCAGTTACATGTGCCAGCATCAACCCCCAATAGCTCCAACTTCTCCACCAGCTGCTGCGGAATGATTGTATTAAAAGCAGAGCTGAAGTCTATGAAGAGGATCCTGGCATAAGTATTTTTCCGATCAAGGTGTGACAGTACGAGGTTCAGTGTTGTTGAGACTGCGTCCTCTGTGGATCGGTTGGCTCTGTAGGCGAACTGCAGTGGGTCTAGGTCGGCAGGTAGACTATTTTTGATATGCTGCATAACCAGTCGCTCAAAACACTTCATTACTATGGGTGTTAGTGCCACTGGTCGAAAGTCATTATGGCAGGCTGGGTTTGGTTTCTTCGGGACAGGGATGATGGTGGCACTCTTAAGACAGTTGGGCACTACTGCCTGGCTGAGTGAGATGTTAAAAATGTCTGTGAAGACATCTTTCAGTTGCTCGGCGCAGTCTCTTAAAACGCATCCAGGAATGTTGTCTGGCCCTGCAGCTTTGCGTGGGTTGATGCTGGCAAAGGCCTTTTTAACTCCGGCTGTGGACAGCCTGAGCGACTGGTCACTGGGAGATGGCAGTAGTGCACGTGTCTGGGTGGTGTTTCCAACCTCAAACCGTGCGTAGAACTCGTTCAGTTCATCTGGTAGAGAGGGGTCATTTTGGCATATCCGCAGCGGGGGGGGGGGGGGGGGGGGCTTGTAGTCAGTGATGGTATGAAATCCCTGCCACAAGTGACGTGTGTCTTTGTCATTTGCGAAGTGGCTATTACGTTTTTGTCCATACAGCCTCTTCGCTTCCCTGATCCCCCGGGATAGGTTACTCCTTGCCAGTTTGTATGCTGCGTTGTCCCCAGATTTGAATGCAGCATTCCGGATTCTCAGTAGGGAACACACTTCCCCAGTTAGCCAAGGTTTCTGATTGGCACGCCTCCTGATGGTTTTTACCACCGTTACATCATCAATGCATTTATTGATGTATCCGATGACGGATTCTGTGTATTCTTGGAGGTTGATGCTACTGTCATCTGTTGCTGCCTCTCTGAAAATGGCCCACTGTGTGGTTTCAAAACAGTCTTGTAGTGCTGCGGTAGCTCCCTGTGGCCATGTTCTGACTTCTTTGACCGTTGGCCTGTCCTGTTTCACCCTGGGTCTGTATGCAGGTGTGAGCATAACCGCTAGGTGGTCAGAGTTGCCGATATGGGGGAGGGGGGCTGCTCTATATGCATCTTTAATGTTGGTGTACACCAGATCTAGTTTGTTCTTTCCCCTGGTTGCAATGTTCACATGCTGGTAGAATTTAGGCAGAACAGATGTAAGACTTGCCTGGTTGAAATCCCCAGCTGCCATGAAGAAAGCATCTGGATGTTCCCTCTGCTGCTCACTGATGTTGTTGTAGAGTTCTGTCATAGCATCCTTCACGTCCGCGCTCGGTGGTACATAGACGGCCGTTATGAAGACTGCCGTTAGCTCCCTGGGTAAGTAGAAGGGTCGGCATTTCACAGTCATTAGCTCTACATGGGGTGAGCAGTAAGTGGAGGTCACCACAGCATCCCGGCACCATGATCTGTTCACATATACAGCCAGTCCCCCTCATCTTGCCTTACCAGCTAGCGAAGCTACTCTATCAGCTCTGTATAGCGTAAGTCCCTCCAACTGGATCGCAGCGTCTGTGATGTTCTGATTCAGCCAGGTCTCCGTTAGGACGTAGACACAGCAGTTCTTCACGCTTCGTTGGGAGGCTCTCCACGCTCTGAGGTAGTCCATCTTGTTGTCGAGGAGCACACACAAAGTTCAAGGCTCGAGACATTCAGATCCCTAAGGAATACTGAACCTGCTACCTAAGTCATTAGGTGTTGGAGGAACTCAGCAAGTTAAGCAACATCTATGGGGGGAGTAGACAGGCAACGTTTCAGGTCAGGATCTTCTTCAGACTGCATCATCGCTTGTCCATTCTCTCTGCAGATGTTGCCTGGCCCACTGAGTTCCTCCAGGACTTTGTGTTTTACTCAAGATTCCAGCATCTGCAGTTCTTTGTGCCTCCATTTGCTATCTGAGTCACTGAAGACCTTCCTGTTTATATTTGTTTTGAGCAGCCCATTTATTTGCAACTGCCTGCTTCCAAGTACCAGTTGGAAACAGCAGCAATATCACCTAATGGGAATACAAAAACATTATAAAAACTTAATTGGTATTTCCCCCCCCCTCAAAGGACTGCTTCAACATCATAATTTGATTGTTTTACTTTGTAATCTCAAAATAAATTGAAACATTGATATTAAGCTGAAAGCTAAGCTGTAAAAATGATACTATACCTCACCATGCACATTCATCTATACAATCTCTACTGGCCACCAAAAGTGATTTACAAATATTGGGAAGAGTTTGTTTAATAAAGTCTGATACTATATTAAATATAAACCAAATGAAAGCTCTTACTATTCCCATTACATCTGATAGACACTGCACAATTAAATTATGATAACTTATACATGACTAAAGGCTGAATCGCAAAGGCAGTTTTCATTTCCCCAATACGATACTTCCCAAATTTGGAGTAAATCATATTGATGATAATTTGTGTGTGAAATTAGGGTGATCGCAAATCAGGCTAGGTACATCCAGTCCAGATCCATACTCCCATGTCTGCTGTTTCCTAGCATCAGGTGCAACCAAAGGACAAAGGACATGTATTATCACATACACCAATTGGTGTAGTGAAATTTGACTTGCCATTGCAGCACACCAATAAAAATAAGACACCAATAAAAAATAAGACACAACATTAAAGAATTTAACAATAAACATAAAACCATCCCCCACAATGGTTCCTACTGTGAGGGAAGGCAGCAAAGTCCAGTCCTATCCCCTGTTCACTGATCATAACCCAGTGCTATTGCACCTTTGAGGCTTTACAAAAGTAAATTGCTCTCCATTCCACAGAGCACCTGCATTTGGCTATTACAAACAGAGACAATTAATACATTTTTTAATTGAATTGCCAAATACAACATGGAAACAGGCCCTTTGGCTCACCGAGTTCACGATGACTATCGATCATGGGCTCCAGCTATACCTGTATTTCTGTTTATTACTTTGAACCGTCCTTGTTCCAGGTATACACTGGCACCATCTCCCAACTCTTTCTCCATTACATTGAAGAAACATAGGCCCTTCGGCCCTTTGAGCCAGCACCGCCATTCATTGTGATCATGGCTGATCGTCACCAATCAATAACCTGTGCCTGCCTTCTCCCCATATCCCTTGATTCCACCAGCCCCTTGAGCTCTATCTAACTCTCTCATAAATCCATCCAGGGATTTGGCCACCGCTGCCCTCTGCGCAGGGAATTCCACAAATTCACAACTCTCTGGGTGAAAAAGTTTTTTCTCACAGTCTTAAATGGCCTCCCCTTTATTCTAAGACTGTGGCCCCTGGTTCTGGACTCGCCCAACATTGGGAACATTTTTCCTGCATCTAGCTTGTCCAGTCCTTTTATAATTTTATATGTTTCTATAAGATCCCCCCTCATCCTTCTAAACTCCAGTGAATACAAGCCTAGTCTTTTCAATCTTTCCTCCTATGACAGTCCCGCCATCCCAGGGATCAATCTCGTGAACCTACGCTGCACTGCCTCAATCACAAGGATGTCCTTCCTCAAATTAGGAGACCAAAACTGTACACAATACTCCAGATGTGGTCTTACCAGAGCCCTATGCAACTGCAGAAGAACCTCTCTAGTGCTATACTAAAATCCTCTTGTTATGAAGGCCAACATTCCATTAGCTTTCTTCACTGCATGCTGTACTTGCACGCCAACTTTCAGTGACCGGTGTACAAGGACACCAAGGTGTCGCTGTACTTCCCCCTTACCTAACCTAACCCCATTGAGATAATAATCTGCCCCCTTGTTTTTGCCACCAAAGTGGATAACCTCACATTTATCTATATTATACTGCATCTGCCATGCATCTGCCCACACACTCAACCTGTCCAGGTCACCCTGCAACCTCCTAACATCCTCTTCACAGTTCAAACTGCCACCCAGCTTTGTGTCATCAGCAAACTTGCTAGTGTTGCTCCTAATTCCCTCTTCCAAATCATTAATATATATGATAAACAGTTGCGGCCCCAACACCGAGCCTTGCGGCACTCCACTATCCACTGCCTGCCATTCTGAAAAGGACCCGTTTACTCCTACTCTTTGCTTCCTGCCTGCCAACCAATTTTCTATCCACATCAACAACCTTCTCCCAATACCTTGTGCTCTAATTTTAGTCACCAGTTTCCCATGCGGGACCTTATCAAAGGCTTTCTGAAAGTCTGGATACAGTACATCCACTGGCTCCCCTTCATCCATTTTGCTTGTCACATCCTCAAAAAATTCCAGAAGATTAGTCAAGCATGATTTTCCTTTCATAAATCCATGCTGACTTGGACTAATCTTTTTACTGCTATCGAAATACCCCATTATTACCTCTTTAATGATTGACTCCAGCATCTTTCCCACCACCGAAGTCAGGCTAACTGGTCTGTAATCCCCCGTTTTCTCAGTCGCTCCTTTCTTGAAAAGTGGGATAACATTAGCTATCCTCCAATCCACAGGAACTGATCCTGAATCTATTGAACATTGGAAAATGATCACCAGTGCGTCCACTATTTCTAGAGCCACCTCCCTGAGGACCCTGGGATGCAGACCATCAGGCCCAGGGGATTTATCATCCTTCAGTCTCATTAGTCTACCCATTACTATTTCTCGCCTAATGATAATTTCTTTCAGTTCCTCTACCCCCTTTGATCCTCTGTCCTCCAGTACTTCTGGGAGATTGTTTGTGTCTTCCTTAGTGAAGGCAGATCCAAAGTACCTGTTCAACTCCTCTGCCATTTCCTTGTTTCCCATAATAATTTCACCCGTGTCTGCCTTCAAGGGACCCACATCTGATTTTGCTACTCTTTTTCTCTTAACATATCTAAAGAAGCTTTTACTGTCCTTTATATTCCTGGCCAGCTTCCCCTCGTACTTCATCTTTTCAGCCCCTATTGCCTGTTTTGTTTCCTTCTGTTGTCCTATGACAGTTTCCCAATCCTCTGGCTTCTGACTACTCTTTGCTGTGTTATACATCTTTTCTTTTAATTTTATTCTATCCCTAACTTCTCTTGTCAGCCACGGTTGCTTCCTACTCCCCTTAGAATCTTTCTTCCTTTTTGGAATGAAATGATCCTGCGTCTTCCAGATTATGCCCAGAAAATTCTGCCATTGGTGTTCCACTGTCATTCCTGCTAGGATCCCTTTCCAATCTACCTTGGCCAGCTCCCCTCTCATGCCTTCATAGTCCCCTTTGTTCAACTGCATCACTGATACTTCCGATTTAACCTTCTCCTTCTCAAATTGCAGATTAAAACTAATCATATTATGATCACTACCTCCAAGCAGTTCCTTTACCTCGAGTTCTCTTATCAAATCTGGTTCATTGGACAACACTAAATCCAGAATTGCCTTTTCTCTGGTCGGTTCCATTACAAGCTGCTCTAAGAATCCATCTTGGAGGCACTCTACAAACTCGCTTCCTTGGGGTCCTGAACCAACCTGATTTTCCCAGTCTACCTGCATATTGAAATCCCCCATCACCACAGTGGCAATACCTCTGTTACATGCCAGTTTTAACCTGCTGCAATTTGTCTACAACAAATCCACAAAATCCCAGGGTTATCTGGACTACACCTCCTCCTCCCCCCCCCCACCCCCATACCTATCCCGTACTCTCAATTTCTCCTTTCCACTGCATCAGATCAGATCCCAAAATTAGGGTTTCCATTCTAGGACATCTGAGATGTCCTTTTTAGTTAGTAAATGTGGTTTCCCCTCCGCTGTCATAGATGGATCTCTCACCCGCCTCTCCTCTGTGTCCAGTAGTTCTACTCTCGCTTACCCTCCTCCCAGATGCAGCAAGGATAGAGTTCCCCTGGTCCTCTTTTACTGCCCCTCCTCTCTTCCAGTTTTCTTTACTACTGCATATGGAATGCCTGCTTTCATAGGTTGGGGCAATGAACATACGGGCCAGGGAGTTATGGTGCAGCTTTATAGGATTTTGGTTAGGCAGCATTTGGAGTATTGCATTCAGTTCTGGTCGCCCCATTAGAAGGATGTAGATGCTTTGGAAAGGGTGCAGAGGTTTACCGGAACGATGACTGGATTAGGGAATATTAACTACAGAGAGGTTGGACAGACTTGAATAGTTTTTTCTGGAACACCAGATGTTTTGGGGAGACCTGACAGAACTATATACAATTATGAGAGAGGTATAGATAGGCTAGGCAGTCAGAACCCTTTTCCCAGGATGGAAAAATCTAAAAGAGATTCACTAGGCTAAATTCTGGGATGGGAGGATAATCAAATCACGTGACAAATACATTTGTTTTATTTTAAAGCTGAAGAATAAGGGCTGATCTCATTGAAGCTTACAAGATTCCAACGGGAAGTGGGGGTGGGGGCAAGGTAGATATTTTCACTAATGAAGGGGTGCAATTATTAGATGAAAACTGAGTTGCATACTTTATCGCAAAGGCTACCATTGGAGGCATTTAAAGAGGAAATGGATACATTTGTGAACTATTGGGAAATTAATACAGAAGAGATGAGGGCTGAGCAGCTCAGCCAAGATCACACTGAGTGGCAGGATGTGCTTGCGATATTCAACCTCAGCCATTTTCAACCTCTCATTACTGAGGTCTGAGGTTCCCACCTGCTTTAAGAGGGCATCAATAATGCCAGAGCCAAGCAGAGTAAGGTGACATGCCTCAATGACTATCGACCGGTGGCAATAACGTACGTAGTGATGAAGTGCTTTGAGAGGTTGGTTATGGCGCATATCAACTCCTACCTCACCAAGAACCTCCACCCATTACAGATTGCCTACCGCCATATGTTCTTGGAGTGTGTGAGGTTGCAGCCACTGCTCCAGTACCTAAAGGGGACAGCTCCTTGCCTTCTGGCTGCACTTCACACCCACCAACCTCATCTTTGGACACCTTGTGCGTAGGGGAGAGGGTAGGGCTGAAGAAGTCCATGGTTGGGATGCTCCTGGGCCTGGCCAAGCTGGCCATCTGTGAGTCACGGCACCAGGCAGAAGAGGGCTCTGCTTGAGCCGGCTGCCTGCCCTTTTTCCGAGATTATGTCCATGCCCGGGTGGTTTTCGAGAGGGACCACGCGCTGTCCACGGGCACTCTGGAGGATTTCCGGGATCGCTGGGCACTGCGGGGAGTGGAATCCTTAAGAAGGATGGGGAAATAGTGATTTAAGAATATTTGTTTTACTTGTACTATGGTGGTGGGGTTTGTTTGGAATCATTTGGTATTGTACATATTATTGTAAATAATTGAATAATAATTTTGGTTTATAAAAAGCTGCTAACCAAGCTCATGGGACCGTGTCCCTGTGCATCTCTCTGCAACTGGATCCTCGCTGTCCTCAACAGACCACAGTCTGTTTGAATTGGCAAAAACACTTCTTCCTCAATAACAATCAGTACTGGAGCACCTCCAGGCTGTGTGCTCAGCCCACTGCTCTACTCATTCTATACTTCATCTTCAAGTTCGCCGTTCAAGTGGACAACCCTCAACCGCTTGAGGACAGGCATCGGACGCTATGGAGTAGCGATGAAGAGGTGGGGCCTCGTGGACAGCGCCTCCTGCGAGTGTGGGGACCCAACACAGACAGTGGAGCACATAGTCACCAGTTGCCCCAAACACCGGCCACCGAATGGTGAACGAGGTCTGATTGACCTGGACGATAACACGTTGGCCTGGCTTGCCTCAACGGAGCTGCAGGTCTAAAAGACACACGACAGAAGAAGAAGAAGTTCGCCGACGACACCACCGTTATTGGATGAATTAGATGGTGATGAGTCAGAGTATAGAAGTGAGATTGGTCGACTGATCAAATGGTGCCAGCACAACAACCTGGGTCTCAATGTCAGTACGACCATGAAACTGATTGTGGAATTTGGTCTAGGAAGGATGAGGACGCACACCTGTCCATATCGACAGGACAATGGTGGAGAGAGTCAAAAGCTTCAAATTCCTGGTCGTGTATATTTCTGAAGATCTTTACTGGACCCAGCACACTGATTATAAAGAAAAGCCCTTCAACGCCCCGACTTCCTGAGAAGATTACAGAGATTCAGTATGTCAGAGAGGATTCTCTTGACCGTCTACAGGTGTACAGTAGAGTGCATATTGACGGGTTGCATCACATCCTGGTTCGGCAACCTGAATGCCTAGGAGCGAAGACGGCAAAAAGTAGTGAACACTGCCCAGTCCATCATGGGTTCTGAACTCTCCACCAAAGATCATAGATCATAGAAACTGCAATGGCAATGGAAATGAAGTGAAAATGCAATCAGCTTTTGGCTTGAGCCTGCCTGTGCTTGAAAGTGCAATGTCAATGGAAATGAAATGAAAATGCAATGAGCTATTCGGCCTGCCGTGCTTGAAACTGCAATGCAATTGGAAATGAATTGAAATGAGTTGTTTGGCCTGCCTGAAACCACTATTTTCAGCCCACAAAGCCCCTATTAGCCGAGAAACCAGTCCCTTTTGCCCAAAATGCCTGTATTAGCCCAGGAGGAGCATTTTATCCCCAAAGGCCTGTGCCAGGCCAGGAAAAGTTCAGAAAAAGTGTCTTTCACTGAGATTTCACTCAGATTTATTTTTAAGAGCCTTCGGCCCATCAGGTCTGTACTAGCCCAGAAGTCCCTTCGGCCCATTAGTAAGTATTCCACCTGCTGGTATTAAACCTCCCCCCAGTATTTTTCTCCCTCTCTTCATTTGCTCCCTGTGAGATCCAGGCCAGGATAGGCTTTCCTCCTTCATTGCTGTGATCTGCAGAAAAAGATGAAAAATGTCTAAAATTGATTCTCCACCCTCTCCCCCTTCTCTCTCAGTCTCTCACCTGTTTTGGGCAGAATTTCTGGCAGTTTCTGAGCTGCCAGCCCACCAGGCCTGGGTGACTGAGCTGCCAGCCCACCAGGCCTGAGTGACTGAGCTGCCAGCCCACCAGGCCTGAGCTGCCACCCCAAGAATCTATTCGGCCCACAATGTCCATACTAGCCCTCTGGAAACCAGTCCCTTCAACCCACAACACCCATATTAGCGCTCCAGAAAGCCCCCCACCCCCACTGGCCAGCAATATTGGAATTGGTGGAGAGGTGGAATATTGCGTTGGGGGACCAGCCCTCCCGTGTGAACATGGGTGAACAGTCTAGTAAACTGTAAATGGCTCGATTATAATCATGTGTTGTCTTTCCGCAGACTGGTTGGCACGCATCAAAAGCTACCTCGGTACACGTGACAATAAATTAAACTTTCTCCCATCTTAGATCCAGTTATCTCCCATTTTAACCCTCACCTCCCATCATCTTCCCCTCCCACCATCTCCTCTCAGTGCATTTCCACTCCAGCACGTGATGTGCCCATTCCTTCTCTCCAGAGATGCTGCCTGTCCTGTTGAGTTACTCTGGCATTTTGTGTCTATCTTCGGTGTTAGCCAGCACCTGCATTTCCTTCCTACACATGATGGGAATACCACATGGCAGGAAAATAAAATATATCCAATTCTTTCCTTCGATTTTATAATAAGTGAAAATATCGGTGACCAATTCACAATCCTACCACACACTTTAAAAGAAAATGCATTTTACAGTCAAGCTCACCGACGGGCGGACGGGGGGTGACTTTGGTGACAACAGCAGCATGTGATGACGTTCAGCGCTGTTATTGGCGACATTTGGCCCAAGAACTGATGACGCACCACACAGTCCGCCATAGCTGGGCAAAGATACTAGAACGGAGACGGAAGTCGGTTACGTAAAAATCCATGTAAACATCAAAGATCTTTGGTAAAAATCCTCTTCTCATTTTCTCTCTGCCCCTCTGCCCCATTAAAGAGACTCACTGACGGGGGGAAAGAGGGCGGGCATGAGATCCGAAGCCCACAACAGACGGCCCTTCGGTTTCTTCCCCCATCACGCTCGCTGCCCGGCTCCCAAACTCCGGACCGGTCTGCTCTTCACTACTCATCTGCGTCGCTGACTGTTGGACATTTATTCCTCTTTCTGCCAAAATGGCTGAGTGCTGGAACGGCTCTTTTGTTCGGCCCACCCCAGTGCTGCAGCAGTTTGGTGGGGGTCGGGCTCGTACCCCAGTTCTTACCTTGGTAATGAGCATCGATTTCCCTCATCAGAGAAACGTTCCTCTGGAGATCGAAAGGCAGAGATTCGAATCTAACACTATATCTCACACACAAACTGTTCCCCCGCAACGCTGATTACACTGCGAGAGGGATATACAAAGTCGGGTCGGGTCGGGTTTACTGAAATGGCCGATGAAAAGGCTGACGTTCCGCTCAGTTGCGTACTACACGTCAGCCCATTGGTTTTAGCAGGAGTGCACTATCTTGCTTGCTGTAGGATCTTTGGTTGAAAGCAAAGATCATAGAGCCTCGATACTGTCATGACGTCCACATCTACAGCTCACTGTTCTGCTATAAATTGCTCAAATCGACAATGTAGACGACCCTACCTGCCTTTCTTCAGGTTCCCCAATAACAAAGAAAGGTGAGGAAATATTATTGTTTTCTGTCGATATTATTCTGTCCTGAAAATGTTATTTTCTGTTCCCCCATCAACGGTCATTGGGAAACTAGGTTTGTCGGTACATTAGAAAGTTATTAGATTTTTTTAAAATAGAGCTATACTTACCACAATAATAAAGTCATCAATGTTTGTACTTCTGCACATTTTTGTTTTTGTTCTTGTAAGGCAGGGGTCTCCAAAATATGGCCCATGGGACACCACAGGCCCACCACGAGATTTTTCAATCTCAGATTTGAGTCTGGGAACGCGGCCCGGTGCTGCTCTTAGTGTTGTTACCGGTTTGATGGAATTGTCAGCGCCAAGACATCACAGGGCCGCCGTGAATAAGGGTGCAATGGTGGGGTGAGGGGTTCGGCGGCGGTCAGAATGGGACGGCTGCGCCATAACACTCTCTCTCTCTCTCTCTC
The DNA here is from genome assembly GCA_038087875.1 of Malacoraja senta. NCBI lineage: Eukaryota > Metazoa > Chordata > Chondrichthyes > Rajiformes > Rajidae > Malacoraja > Malacoraja senta. The sequence continues at coordinate 4,740 of JAXLNO010005268.1, read as the reverse complement.
TCTCTTTCTCTTTCTCTCTCTCTCTCTCTCCAGTTTTTGGAAGGAAAAACCGTGAATAAACGTTTTATTAGATCAGGACTGTGTTTAATGCAAAATTGCCGCTCATTCCGTGACTTGCGCTTAGTGGAGAGGTGGTGCTGATTGCGTCATTTCCAGTGAGTTCAGAGGTGGCGCTGTGTGCGGAAGGCCCAGAGTGGAGACGCCGCCCTGAACCGCTTGAGTAATTCAAGAGAGCTTACTGCCATACATATGGTGAGTGTGTGTGTGTGTTTGTTGAAAGTTATTTAAAGCACATTTTTGCAGTTGCAGCAGCTCTAAAGGAGTGTTTCAGAATAAAAAAGGCTTTAAACATTTGAATCATTTAGTTTAGACACACCTGTGTTCTTATTTTCAAGCTACTTACATAGAGTATATGGTTAGTAACAGGATTCAGTATGCTTCACGTTCTGAAGTTCCTTGATATTTTAGTATTGGTGCTGCATGTGTGTCTTTGTTTGTGTGTGTGTGCGTGTGAGTGTGTCTTTGTGTATGTGTGTATGTCTTTGTGTTTGTGTGTGTGATTGTGTGTGTATGTGTGTGTCTTTTTGTGTGTGTGAGTGTATGTATAGGTGTGTCCCTTTGTGTGTGTGTCCCTTTGTGTGTGTGTCTCTGTACGTGTGTGTGTCTGTGTTTGTTTCTGTGTGTGTGTGTCTCACTCTCTGTGTGATGTGTCCCTGTGTGTGCCTCTGTGTGTGTGTGTTTGTTGGAGTGCTGTGGGGTTGGACTTGCTGCCCGCACCCTGCTTGGAGTGCTGTGAGGTTGGACTTGCTGCTTGCACTCTGCTTGGAGTGCTGTGAGGTTGGATTTGCTGCCTGCACTCTGGTTGCTGTGAGGTTGGACTTGCTGCCTGCACACTGCTTGGAGTGCTGTGAGGTTGGACTTGCTGCTTGCACTCTGCTTGGAGTGCTGTGAGGTTGGATTTGCTGCCTGCACTCTGGTTGCTGTGAGGTTGGACTTGCTGCCTGCACACTGCTTGGAGTGCTGTGAGGTTGGACTTGCTGCCTCCACTCTGCTTGGAGTGCTGTGAGGTTGGACTTGCTGCCTGCACTCCGCTTGGAGTGCTGTGAGGTTGGACTTGCTGACTGCACTCTGCTTGGTGTGCTGTGAGGTTGGACTTGCTGCCTCCACTCTGCTTGGAGTGCTGTGAGGTTGGACTTGCTGCCTCCACTCTGCTTGGAGTGCTGTGAGGTTGGACTTGCTGACTCCACTCTGCTTGATGTGCTGTGAGGTTGGACTTGCTGCCTCCACTCTGCTTGGAGTGCTGTGAGGTTGGACTTGCTGCCTGCACTCCGCTTGGAGTGCTGTGAGGTTGGACTTGCTGACTGCACTCTGCTTGGTGTGCTGTGAGGTTACACTCTGTTTGGAGTGCTGTGAGGTTGGACTTGCTGCCTGCACTCTGCTTGGAGTGCTGTGAGCTTGGACTTGCTGCAGAGTTGGGGGATGAAGAGAGGAGGGGTAACTGAGTGAATTGCCACCACACCAGCTGTAAGTGACTGAAGTGACAGCTCACCAGCCATGACTTAGTGAACTGGCAGCCCACCAGCCATGACTCACTGAACTGCAAGTCCAAGAATCCATTCAATGCACAATGTCCATACTAGCCCTCTGGAAACCTGTCCCTTCAGCCCATAACACCCAAAACCGATCGGAAAATGGTGCCGGTGAGATGGCAGCCTGTCGCGTGCAGCTGTGTGTAGTGTATATTTATTTAGTATTATATAGGATTATTAGTGTGTATGCTTAGTTAGTATTTTAGTAGACTACATATAAGTGTTATAGCTACAACTATTGCGTGTTGTTGAGTTCTTAATCAAGACTTAACCATACTATCTGGGGGAACGGGAGTGGAGCGGAAATATGTGCCTGATATCGGCCAGACGGGCGGAGCAAACTGCCGTGGTATATACCCGTCAGGAACTGCTAAGCCTGGTACATGGCTCAATATTCGGGATTCGACATGACATATCGAGGGAACTCTTACAGAGGAGACATCGGGGAACGCATGCAGGGGTGAAGTGAAACAAGAGGAGGTTGACGAGAACATGGAGAGAGACTTTCAAACCAGCCCTTCCATCTATCACCATGGGAAATGTTCGCTGTCTAACGAACGAATTAGACGAATTAGAAACCCTGGTCAGGTACCAGAAAGTGTACCGGGAGAGCAGCATTGTTAGCCTGACAGAGACGTGGCTGACGGAACACACGCCCGATTCTTTGATCAGTTTCACCGGCTTCAGGACGATACGAGCGGACAGGGACACCAGAGCGAGCGGTAAGCAGAAAGGTGGGGGGCTTTTACTGCTCGTCAACAACAAGTGGTGTAACCCTAATCACGCTACTATCAAAGAACGGATATGCAACAAGGACATTGAACTTTTAGCGGTTAGTTTAAGACCATATTACCTACCCAGGGAGTTCACTATGGTGGTAGCCATTGTTGTTTATATTCCTCCATCTGCCAAGGCGGAAGTCGTGTGTGACGTGCTGCACACCACTATAGCGGGACTCCAGTCCAAGTACCCAGAGGCGTTCATTGTTGTGTCTGGAGATTACAACCATGTCTGTCTCTCTAAGACTTTGCCCACTTTTAAACAGTTTGTTGACTGTACAACCAGAGGTGATAAAACGCTGGATCTTTTGTATGCAAATGTCAAAATGCATACAAATGTACTGCACTGCCCCCTCTTGGTCGATCAGACCACGACATGCTACATCTCTCTCCCTCCTACACCCCAGCTGCCAAGAGGCTGCCTGTCACCACCAGAACATCAAGAGACTGGTATCCTGAGGCAGATGAAGCCCTGAGGTACTGTTTTGAGACAACAGATTGGGATGTGTTCTGTGGGGAGTATGGGGAAGACATTGACGGACTAACAGAATGCATTACCCATTACATCAATTTCTGTTATGATGACATCATGCCATCCAGGGTAATTCGTTGCTACCCTAATAACAAACCTTGGATTACCAGCAGCCTGAAGGCCTTACTAAATGAGAAGAAAAAGGCTTTCAGGGAGAGCGACAGGAATAAAATCAAAGAACTTCAAAAGGAACTGAAGGTGAGGATTAAGGAGGGGAAAGAAGCCTATAGGTTCAAATTAGAACGACAGCTGCAGCAAGATGGTGCGAAGCAGGTATGGGCTGGAATGCGAAAGATCACGGGCATGAAGCAGAAAGGTGGTATACTGCCTGATGGTGAACAGAGTCTGGCTGATGATCTGAACAGATTTTTCAACAGATTTGACTGCCCCACACCACCCCAGCCTCCCCCACCTGGTCTGCTGACCATTGCTGCTTCCTCTCCACCTCCCCTCCCCCTCTCCATCATCTCCATCACTCCTGAGATGTCACCTGTACGGAGTCCCCTCTTTCCACCTCCCACTCCACCAGCAGCCCCACCTATGACTCTTCATACTGCTCAGGTCAAGATGATGCTGGACAGACTGAAGCCAGGGAAAGCAGTGGGGCCTGATGACACCAGCCCAAGGCTACTGAAGACCTGCTCTTCAGAGCTGTGTGGTATTCTAACACACCTGTTCAACCTGAGCTTGCGTCTACAGAAGGTTCCAAGGCTGTGGAAAACATCTTGCCTGGTACCTGTCCCAAAGAAGACCCATCCCACTCACCACAATGACTACACACCAGTAGCGCTCACTTCACATATTATGAAGACATTTGAGAGACTTGTCCTTTCCTACATCAGGACTAGTGTGTCAAATCAAATGGATCCTTTACAGTTTGCATATCAGCCTAACATCAGTGTCGATGATGCCCTCATTTACATGCTGCAGAGGGTGTACACACATTTGGACACTACTGATGCATCTGTAAGGATTACATTTTTTGACTTCTCAAGCGCCTTCAACACAATTCAGCCCCGACTGCTAGGGGAGAAGATGAAAGTGGATCCATCACTGGTACTGTGGTGTTTGGATTACCTTTCCCTCAGACCACAGTACGTGCGCCTACAGAGCAATGTCTCAAGCACCATCTTGAGCAGCACAGGGGCTCCACAAGGAACTGTGCTGGCTCAATTCCTGTTTACCATCTACACAGCGGATCTCCAATATAACACCAACAGCTGCTTTTTGCAGAAATTTTTGGATGACACAGCTGTTGTCGGCCTCATTAAAGGGGGCAATGAGGAGGAGTATAGAGTATAGAGACATAATAAGTAACTTTGTGGAGTGGAGTGCACACAATAACCTCCATCTTAACACCACAAAAACCAAGGAGATAGTTGTGGACTTCAGGAGGGGGAGGAGGAGGACTCAAGCAACACCAATCACCATTAAGGGCACTGAGGTGGAGGTGGTCGCTAACCACAGGTACCTTGGTGTGCAGCTTGACAGTGAGCTGGACTGGAAGTGTCATATGGAGGCGGTGTACAGGAAGGGACAAAGCCGACTGTATTTTTTAAGGAGGCTGAGGTCATTTAACATCTGCCAACCCCTACTGTGCAGTGTCTACCATTCAGTGGTGGCCAGTGCTCTGTTTTTTGCTGTGGCCTGTTGGGGAGATGGCGCCCGCATAGCGGACAAAAACAGACTGGACAAGCTGATCAGGAAGGCCGGCTCAGTGTGTCAGGGCTGAGCAACGAACGGTCCAGCAGGTGGCAGAGGCCAGAACTCTGAACAAACTGGGTTCTATAATGACCAACCCCACTCACCCACTCCATGCCCTGAAGAGCAGCATCTTCAG
>JAXLNO010005267.1:0-31897 GCA_038087875.1 Malacoraja senta | reverse complement strand
ACTCCTGCAAATATTTTATATGTTTCAGACTGAGAGTGGGGGTGGGAGGATGTTTTCAAATTTTAAAACAACTACTGGGTATAATTTGTGCAGACCCACAAGTGGACGACCCTATGGAGAGGAGAGGGCAGTCATACTCGTTTCGAGTGACCGCCGATGATGATGATGATTTGTCCAGGTGCTCTGGTTTCCTCCCACATCTCAAAGACATACGTGTTTGTACGTTAACTCAAGCTAACTAGGTTATCCCACTTCCTTATCTATTCCCTGCACAACAGAGTAATTTACAAAAACTATGGTCAGCATGCACTTGGAGGGCAGAAGGGCCTGTTTCTCTACAGTGGAGAATTAGGGGAGGGTACCATCAATTATGTGTGTTTGCTCTGGGCACTGTGAGCTGTAGATGCTGGTTTACACTGAAGATACACACAAAATGCTGGAGTAACCCAGCAGGACAGGCAGCATCTCTGGAATGAGTGATGTTTCAGGTCGAGACCCTCTCCCGACTGTCTGAGGAAGAGTCTCGACCTGAAACATCCCCCATTCCTTCTCTCCAGAGATACTACCTGTCCCTCTGAGTTACTCCAGATTTTTGTGTCTAACTTTGTTTGATCCGTCTTTAATAAATTTACATTACTTTGTGAAAGGCCACTTTCGCAATGTTTCCACTAGTGGGAGATAGTGAAAGGACGTTCCTTTAGGAAGGAGATGAGGAGGAATTTATTTAGTCAGAGGGTGGTGAATCTGTGGGACTCATTGCCACAGACCGCCATGGAGGCCAAGTCAATGGCCTTATTAAGGCAGAGATAAATAAATTCTTGATTAGAACGGATGTCAGGGGTTATGAGGAGTAGGCAGGAGAATGGTGTTGAAAGGGAAAGATAGACCAGCCGTGATTGAATTACGGAGTAGACTTGATGGGCCGAATGGCCTAATTCAGCTCCTATCTCTTACAACCTTTCCGTGGAATCTGAATCTGCATGGACTTTGCAGTTGGTGTTGCTTGTTAAGAAATGGTTGCTCAGCTTTGAAGAGTAAGGCCGGCTTGGCGGAGCGAGTGTGAAGGAGACAGTAGACGGCTGATGGGTGAATGGCCTTTTTTCCTCAGTGGAACCTGTTACAACTGCACCTCCCCCGCACTGACCTCTCACCTTGGCAGTGACCCTCAACCCCGAAACCACCCCCCAATCTCACTGCAACACCTGCTGACCCCTGACCTTTCACATTCAGACTGACACCTGACCAGTCGGGTAAGCCCAGCCTTTTAACCTTGACCCCCACCACTTCACCTCTGACCCTGGCCTAGTTCAGGATACAAGGGTCGTCGTGATCTCGGGGAAGCCATTCATTCTGACCCCCTGCCCTCTAACTCCACTCAGCTGACCCCTGACCCTGAGGTCAGCGCAGGACGGGCCTGAGGTTGGGGAAGTGCTGGTGTGACCTTTTGACTACTGACTCCCACCCTCTGACCTCCGACCCCACACTGTGACCCCTGAGCCCTGACCCCAGCCCAGAGTTCACTGCAGCAGGTGGTGCAGTGAACTCTGTTATTTAGTTTGCCTGTCCCTACAGATCACCATCTGTGCTGCACCTTGCCACACACAATGTCTGACTTTCCTGTGTATATTACAGGTGCAGCAATGACCAGCCGACACACACGCCACATTCACTCAAGAGATCGCCATGCAGCTGCTGACGTTGGCAAATGGAGTCTCCCTGTCTTTCACTCACTCGCTCGGCAATCCGAGGCTACTGCACTGCAAACGCTCATTTCAGGAGATAAACTTGGAAATGCACTGGGGGCTGGGGAAGAAACCGGTTGGGACTGAGGGGGGGGGGGGGAGGGGGAGGAAATGACAGGATAGGACATTACAGTGGGAAAATGTCAGGGTATGAGACACTGGAGTGGGTGGCATTCAGGAGTGGGAGAGGAAGGCAGAATTAATGTTTGGGAAAGGGGTGCAGGGGATGGGAATGTGATGAGTGAAGGAGATGGGAGTGTGGGAGGGGGAGGGATGCGCTGATATTGTGGAGCAAGAAGGGGACATGGGAAGGAACAGGAAGCAATGTGGTGGAGGGGGGGCCGATGCTTGGGGACTTGCTCAATCAGATTTTGTAAAGCAGATGTTGTTTAACTCATTGTCTGCAGCTTGTTCTTAATTTTTCTGCTGAACTGCACGTTTTCATTTGAAATTAGATACATAAATAAAAGAAAATAACAAGAACTTGAAATGTTTGGAGTTAATCATCACTACTCATCACTTTAGGGACTTCAGCTGAGGATGTTGCCAGGATTTTTACGAGGATGTTGCCATGACTCGAGGGTGTGAGCTACAGGGAGAGGTGGAGTAGGCTGGGTCTCTATTCTATGGAGCATAGGAGAATGAGGGGTGATCTTATAGAGGTGTACAAAATCATAAGAGGAATAGATCGGGTAGATGCACAGAGTCTTTTACCCAGAGTAGGGGAATCGAGGACCAGTGGACATGGGTTCAAGGTGAAGGGGAAAAGATTTAAAAGAAATCCGAGGGGTACATTTTTCACATAGAGGGTGGTGGGTGTATTGAACAAGCTGCCAGAGGAGGTAGTCCATCGTTTAAGAAACAGTTGGACAGGTAATAATAATAATAATAATAATACATTTTATTCATGGGCGCCTTTCAAATCTCAAGGACACCTTACAGATTTTACAGTAGAAACATGTAAGCAGAAAAAAATAAATAGTAAAGACATCACAAGTACACAAATAAAAACAGAATTCAATCCGAACACAAAAATCAAAAACACAGTATGGAAGAGAGAGCAGCGGTTGCTAATACGCGCCAACGTCCACTCCCCCTTCCGGCAGCCATCTTGGACATAAAGTAAAACAATCAATTAACATTTACACACACACAAAAATCATCCCCCACAATGATTACCACTGTGGGGGAAGGCACAATGTCCAGTCCCCAACCCCAGTTCTCCCAAAGACGGCATATTGAGGCCTCCACAGTTGCCTCTACGGAAGCCCGATGTTCCTGGCCGTTCTCGCCGGGTGCAGTTGCCCCGGTGTCGGGAGAGTCCTCGCAGCGGCTGGAACAGCTAATCTCCTATTGGAGTCCGTGGCACCTGAAGCCAACAAGGCCGCGCCGATTTGGAGCTCAGAGGCTCCCGATGTTGGAGTCGGCGCCGCCGCCCGCGGCTGGTCGCTCCGCAAGTCCCGCAGCCCGGAGTTGTTGAGCTCGGCGGTCGCAGCTCACTGGAACTCCAGCGCATCGATCCAGCGCGGCGACCCAGGCAAGGTATCGCCCGCTCCGCTCCGCAATAGCGCTCCAGCACTGTGCCGCCACCAAAGCTGAAGGTGCGAGGCGGTCCCCGCCAGGAAACGCCGCTCCAGGATCGCTGGTAGGCCGCAAGGACGGGTCGACGGGGCAGCCTGGAAAAAAGCCGCCTCACCGACAAGGTAGGGACCTAAATATAGTTTCCCCCATTACCCCCCCCCCACAAGAAAATTCAAATTCCCCAGGAAAGACAGACATAGTTAACTAAAAACTAAAGCAAAAAGTGAAATTAACGGACGGCTGCTGGTTAGCAGGGGTTCCCCAAGATGACAGGTTTGGAGGGATATGGACCAAGTGCAGGCAAGTTGGACTAGGGTAGCTGGGACATTGATGGCCGGTGTGGGCCTGTTGGGCTGAAGGGCCTGTTTCCACACTGTATTAATCTATGACTCTATGAGTGCACCAAATACACCAGATATTGGGCTAAAACGCATCAGGCGAGGAGTACATGGACAGGTTCAGAACAGGATACAACAGATACTGAAGAGTCAACACCAGCACCTGATCCAAAAGGCGTAAGTCCGAGGGCCAGACATTGCAGGAAATCCCACGGGGCCGGGTATTGGAGGAACACACCTCGGGGAAAAGACATTGGGGACATGACCAGACAATGGTAGGCCTCCGGGGAGTGTTGTAGAGCAGAGGGATCCAGGAGTACAGGTGCATGGTTCCTTGAAGGTGGAGTCACAGGTAGATAGGGTGGTCAAAAAGACTTTTGACACAATGGGTTTCATCAGTCTGAGTATTGAGTATAGAAGTTGAGAGGTCATGTGCGAATTCTCTGCCTCAGAGGGCGGTGGAGGCAGGTTCTCTGGATACTTTCAAGAGAGAGCTAGATAGGGCTCTTAAAGATAGCGGAGTCAGGGGATATGGGGAGGAGGCTGGAACGGGCTCCTGATTGTGGATGATCAGCCATGATCACATTGAATGGCGGTGCTGACTCGAAGGGCCGAATGGCCTACTCCTGCACCTATTATCTATTGTCTATTATATAAGTCATTGATGGGACCACATTTAGAGTATTGTGTTCAGTTCTGGGCACCATGTTATTGGGAAGATGTCAACAAGCTGGAAAGGGTACGGAGAAGATTCATGAGGATGTTGCCAGGATTTCAGGGTCGGCTATAGGGAAAGGTTGAGTATGCTGGGACTCTAATCCTTGGAGCGCAGGAAGATGAGGGGTGACCTTATAGAGGTGTACAAAACCATGAGAGGAATAGATCGGGTAGATGCACAGAGTCTTTTGCCCAGAGTAGGGGAATCGAGGACCAGAGGACATAGGTTCAAGGTGAAGGGGAAAAGATTGAATTGGAATCTGAGGGGTAACTTTTCCACATAGAGGGTGGTGGCTGTATGGAATGAGCTGCGGGAGGAGGTAGTTGTGGCTCGGACTATCCCAATATTTAAGAAACAGTTGGACAGGTACATTGATAGGACAGGGTTGGAAGGATGTGGGCCAAACACAGGCAGGTGGGACTAGTGTAGCTGGGACATGGAAACAATTCATGAAATCAATATTCATACTGCTGGGTTGTAAGCTGTCCAAGTGAAATATGAGACGCTGTTCCTCCAATTTGTGTTTCATCTCACTCTGACAGTGGAGGGGGCCCAGGACAGAAAGGTCAATGTGGGAATGCGATGGGGAATTAAAGTGTTTGGCAACCGGGAGATCAGGTTGGTCCAGGCAGACTGAGCGAAGGTTTTCAGCGAAACTATCACCCAGTCTACGTCTGGTCTCGCAGATGTGTAAGAGTCCACACCTTGAGGTTGATGAGGTTGGAGGAGGTGCAAGTGAAGTGAACTAACATTTATTTCCCGTCCACAACCGCTTTTGAACTGGATGTTTCCCTGGGCCATTTCAGAGCTGATAAGGGTCGGCTACATGACTGGGGGCCTGGAGTCACATAATGAGACCAGGTAAAGTCACGAGATGCTCTTCCCTGAAGCTTACAGTCATGGGTTTAGACACCAATGGTAGACAAAAATGCTGGAGAAACTCAGTGGGTGAGGCAGCATCTATGGAGCGAAGGAATAGGTGACGTTTCGGGTCGAGACCCTTCCTCAGACTGATGTGTGGGTGGGGGTAAGAAGAAACAAAGAGTCGGAGACAGTGGGCTGTGGGAGAGCTGGGAAAATGAGGGGAAAGAGAGAGAAAGCAAGGACTACCTGAAATAGCGGTATGAACATTGATTTCTCCAATTTCAGGTATTCCTTGCTTTCTCCCTCTTTCCACTCCCCTTCCCAGCTCTCCCACAGCCCACTGTCTCCGCCTCTTCCTTTCTTCTTCTTCCCACCCCGCCCACACCCCCCCCACCCCAAATCAGTCTGAAGAAGGGTCTCAACCCAAAAGGTCACCTATTCCTTCGCTCCATAGATGCTGCCTCACCCGCTGAGTTTCTCCAGCATTTTTGACTACCTTCGATTTTTCTAGCATCTGCAGTCTATCTGGTTTACTCCGAAGATAGACACAAAATGCTGGAGTAACTCGGCGGGACAGGCAGCGTCTCTGGATAGAAAGAAAGGGTGATGTTTTGAGTCAAGACCCTTCTCAAGAGAGAGTTAGATTTAGCTCTTAGGGCTAAGGGAATCAAGGGATATGGGGAAAAAGCAGGAACGGGGTATTGATTTTAGATGATCAGCCATGATCATATTCAATGGCTGTGCTGGCTCGAAGGGCAGAATGGCCTACTCCTGCACCTATTTTATATGTTTCAGACTGAGAGTGGGGGTGGGAGGATGTTTTTCAAATTTTAAAACAACTACTGGGTATAATTTGTGCTGATTCAGATCATAACTGTGGCAATTTGGTAAGGCAACTGTGCCAACTTTAACATCTTGTAAACAAAGATCACAGGTTCAAATCCCGTCAGTGCCCATATTTACTTCCCTTTAATAGGGTGGCACAGTGGTGCAGCAGGTAGAGCTGCTGCCTCATATACTCGGGTATGATCCTGACCTCAGGTGCTGATCTGTGAAGTTTGCAGGTTCTCTTGTAACGACGTGTGTGTATTGTGTGAAATACAGCAAACTTGTGTGTATTTTATTTTTATTATTTGTTCTTTTTGTACATATTGTTCTTTCACACATTCAGTATGCTCGACAATCACTTTTGGAGTTAAGAAAGTCAGCCAACGGGTGACTTTAACTCAACGGGTGTACGTTAACTCAAGCTAACTAGGTTATTCCCCTTTCTTATCTATTCCCTGCACACCAGTGCAATTTACAAAAACTATGGTCAGCGTGCACTTGGAGGGCAGAAGGGCCTGTTTCCCTACAATGGTGAATTAGAGGAGGGCACCATCAAATGGGGAATTAGGGGAGGGCACCAATTATGTTTGTTTGCTCTGGGCAATGTGAGCTGAAGATGTTGGTTTAGTCAAGTCAAGTCAAGTCACATTTATTTATATAGCACATTTAAAAAACAACTCTCGTTGGCCAAAGTGCTTTACATTTGTTATAAGGATAGCATAAACAAAACAAACTACATACATATATACATGTAGCCCTCACTCAGAGGACATCAGGATAAGTTTTTAGTCTTGACTTAAAAGAGTCGATGGAGGGGGCAGTTCTGATGGGAAAGGGGATGCTGTTCCACAGTCTAGGGTCTGCAACCGCAAAGGCACGGTCACCCCTGAGCTTATGCCTAGACCGTGGGATATTCAGCAACCCCAAGTCGGCCGATCTGAGGGGCCTGGAGGTAGTGGTGGGTGAGAAGACTTTTTATGTAGGTGGGGGCAAGCCCATTGAGGGCTTTGTAGACATGGAGGAGGATCTTGAAGTTTGTACGGAACCGCACAGGGAGCCAGTGGAGAGAGGCCAGGATCGGGGTGATGTGGTCCCTTTTTCGGGTGCCCGTCAGGAGTCTCGCTGCGGCGTTTTGGACCAGTTGCAGGCGGGACAGGGAAGATTGGCTGATGCCAGTGTAAAGGGAGTTGCAGTAATCTAGGTGGGAGGAGATGAATGTGTGGATGATCTTTTCAAGGTCATCAAACTGGAGGAATTGTTTTATTTTAGCTATCGTCCGAAGCTGAAAGAAGCTCCCTTTTACCACGGAATTGACTTGTTTGTCAAATTTCAGTGCTGAGTCAAATATCACGCCAAGGTTTTTGACGTGAGGTTTGAGTAGTGGGGTAAGGCTTCCAAGGCTGCCTGCTATCATTTTGATTGAATCCGAGGGGCTGAGAAGGATGACCTCAGACTTACTCTCGTTTAGTTGGAGGAAGTTCTGGGCCATCCAACACTTTATATCCTCGAGGCAGCGGGTAAGGTTAAGCAGATTTGATTGTTTTTTGGGCTTCGGGGGGAGATAGAGTTGTGTATTGTCTGCGTAGCAATGGAAGGAAATGCCGTGCCTTTCAATGACTTGGCCTAAGGGGAGCATATACAGGGAGAAGAGAATGGGGCCAAGGATGGAACCTTGTGGATCCCCACAGCAGAGATTAGCTGGGGAGGAGAAAGTGTTGCCTATGTTAGTCGAGAAACTCCTACCTTTGAGGTAGGAGTTGAACCAGCTCAGGGCACCGAAGATTGACACAAAATGCTGGAGTAACCCAGCAGGACAGGTAGCATCTCTGGAATGGGTGATATTTCAGGTCGAGTCCCTCTCCGACTGTCTGAGGAAGGGTCTCGACCTGAAACATCCCCCATTCCTTCTCTCCAGAGATACTTCCTGTCCCTCTGAGATACTCCAGATTTTTGTGTCTAACTTTGTTTGATCCGTCTTTAATAAATTTACATTACTTTGTGAAAGGCCACTTTCGCAATGTTTCCACTAGTGGAAGATAGTGAAAGGACGTTCCTTTAGGAAGGAGATGAGGAGGAATTTATTTTGTCAGAGGGTGGTGAATCTGTGGGACTCATTGCCACAGACGGCCATGGAGGCCAAGTCAACGGCATTTTTAAGGCAGAGATAAATAAATTCTTGATTAGAACGGATGTCAGGGGTTATGAGGAGTAGGCAGGAGAATGGTGTTGAAAGGGAAAGATAGACCAGCCGTGATTGAATGACGGAGTAGACTTGATGGGCCGAATGGCCTAATTCAGCTCCCATCTCTTACGACCTTTCCATGGAATCTGAATCTGCATGGACTTTGCAGTTGGTGTTGCTTGTTAAGAAATGGTTGCTCAGCTTTGAAGAGTAAGGTCGGCTTGGTGGAGCGAGTGTGAAGGAGACAGTAGACAGCTGATGGGTGAATGGCCTTTATTCCTCAGTGGAACCGGTTACAACTGCCCCTCCCCCGCAATGACCTCTCACCTCGGCAGCGACCCTCAACCCCTCAACCACCCCATACTCACTGCAACACCTGCTGACCCCTGACCTTTCACATTCAGACTGACACCTGACCAGTCTGGGAAGCCCAGCCTTTTAACCTTGACCCCCACCACTTCACCTCTGACTCTGGCCTAGTTCAGGATACCAGGGTGGTCGTGATCTCGGGGAAGCCATTCACTCTGACCATCCGCCCTCTAACTCCCCTCAGCTGACCCCTGACCCTGAGGTCAGCGCAGGACGGGCCTGAGGTCGGGGAAGTGCTGGTGTGACCTTTTGACCACTGACTCCCACCCTCTGACCTCCGACCCCACACTGTGACCCCTGACCCCAGCCCAGAGTTCACTGCAGCAGGTGGTGCAGTGAACTCTGTTATTTAGTTTGCCTGTCCCTACAGATCACCATCTGTGCTGCACCTTGCCACACACAATGTCTGACTTTCCTGTGTATATTACAGGTGCAGCAATGACCAGCCGACACACACGCCACATTCACTCAAGAGATCGCCATGCAGCTGCTGACGTTGGCAAATGGAGTCTCCCTGTCTTTCACTCACTCACTCGGCAATCCGAGGCTACTGCACTGCAAACGCTCATTTCAGGAGATAAACTTGGAAATGCACTGGGGATGCTGGGGAAGAAACCGGTTGGGACTGAGGGGGGGGGGGGGGAGTGGAGGGGGGGGGGGGAGGGAATGACAGGATAGGACATGACAGTGGGAAAATGTCAGGGTATTAGACACTGGAGTGGGTGGCATTCAGGAGTGGGAGAGGAAGGCAGGATTAATGTTTGGGAAAGGGGAGCAGGGGATGGGAATGTGATGAGTGAAGGAGAGGGGAGTGTGGGAGGGGGAGGGATGCGCTGATATTGTGGAGCAAGAAGGGGACATGGGGAGGAGAGAAGGAACAGGAAGCAATGTGGTGGAGGGGGGGCCGATGCTTGGGGACTTGCTCAATCAGGTTTTGTAAAGCAGATGTTGTTTAACACATTGTCTGCAGCTTGTTTTTAATTTTTCTGCTGAACTGCATGTTTTCATTTGAAATTAGATACATAAATAAAAGAAAATAACAAGAACATGAAATGTTTGGAGTTGATCATCACTACTCATCACTTTAGGGACTTCAGCTGAGGATGTTGCCAGGATTTTTACGAGGATGTTGCCAGGACTCGAGGGTGTGAGCTACAGGGAGAGGTTGAGTAGGCTGGGTCTCTATTCTATGGAGCATAGGAGGATGAGGGGTGATCTTATAGAGGTGTACAAAATCATAAGAGGAATAGATCGGGTAGATGCACAGAGTCTTTTACCCAGAGTAGGGGAATCGAGGACCAGTGGACATAGGTTCAAGGTTAAGGGGAAAAGATTTAAAAGAAATCCGAGGGGTACATTTTTCACACAGAGGGTGGTGGGTGTATTGAACAAGCTGCCAGAGGAGGTAGTCCATCGTTTAAGAAACAGTTGGACAGGTAATAATAATAATAATAATACATTTTATTTATGGGCGCCTTTCAAATCTCAACGACACCTTACAGATTTTACAGTAGAAACATGTAAGCAGAAAAAAATAAATAGTAAAGACATCACAAGTACATAAATAAAAACAGAATTCAATCCGAACACAAAAATCAAAAACACAGTATGGAAGAGAGAGCAGCGGTTGCTAATACGCGCCAGCGTCCACACCCCCTTCCGGCAGCCATCTTGGACATAAAGTAAAACAATCAATTAACATTTACACACACACAAAAATCATCCCCCACAATGATTACCACTGTGGGGGAAGGCACAATGTCCAGTCCCCAAACCCAGTTCTCCCAAAGACGGCATATTGAGGCCTCCACAGTTGCCTCTACGGAGGCCCGATGTTCCTGGCCGTTCTCGCCGGGTGCAGTTGCCCTGGTGTCGGGAGAGTCCTTGCAGCGGCTGGAACAGCTAATCTCCTATTGGAGTCCGTGGCACCTGAAGCCAACAAGGCCGCGCCGATTTGGAGCTCAGAGGCTCCCGATGTTGGAGTCGGCGCCGCCGCCCACGGCCGGTCGCTCCGCAAGTCCCGCAGCCCGAAGGTGTTGAGCTCGGCGGTCACAGCTCACCGGAGCTCCAGCGCGTCGATCCAGCGCGGCGACCCAGGCAAGGCATCGCCCGCTCCGCTCCGCGATAGCGCTCCAGCGCTGTGCCGCCACCAAAGCTGAAGGTGCGAGGCGGTCCCCGCCAGGAAACGCCGCTCCAGGATCGCTGGTAGGCCGCAAGGACGGGTCGACGGGGCAGCCCGGAGAAAAAGCCGCCTCACCGACCAGGTAGGGACCTAAAAATAGTTTTCCCCATTGCCCCCCCACAAGAAAAGTCAAATTCCCCAGGAAAGACAGACATAGTTCACTAAAAACTAAAGCAAAAAGTGAAATTAACGGATGGCTGCTGCTTAGCAGCCATTCCCCAAGATGACAGGTTTGGAGGGATATGGACCAAGTGCAGGCAAGTGGGACTAGGGTAGCTGGGACATTGATGGCCGGTGTGGGCGTGTTGGGCCGAAGGGCCTGTTTCCACACTGTATTAATCTATGACTCTATGAGTGCACCAAATACACCAGATACTGGGCTAAAACGCATCAGGAGAGGAGTACATGGACAGGTTAAAAATAGGATACAACAGATACTGAAGAGTCAACACCAGCACCTGATCCAAAAGGCGTAAGTCCGAGGGCCAGACATTGCAGGAAATCCCACGGGGCCGGGTATTGGAGGAACACACCTCGGGGAAAAGACATTGGGGACATGACCAGACAATGGTAGGCCTCCGGGGAGTGTTGTAGAGCAGAGGGATCTAGGAGTACAGGTGCATAGTTCCTTGAAGGTGGAGTCGCAGGTAGATAGGGTGGTCAAAAAGACTTTTGACACATTGGGTTTTATCAGTCTGAGTATTGAGTATAGAAGTTGAGAGGTCTTGTGCGAATTCACTGCCTCAGAGGGCGGTGGAGTCAGGTTCTCTGGATACTTTCAAGAGAGAGCTAGATAGGGCTCTTAAAGATAGCGGAGTCAGGGGATATGGGGAGGAGGCTGGAACGGGCTCCTGATTGTGGATGATCAGCCATGATCACATTGAATGGAGGTGCTGACTCGAAGGGCCGAATGGCCTACTCCTGCACCTCGGTGACCTTATAGAGGTGTACAAAATCATGAGAGGAATAGATCGGGTAGATGCACAAAGTCCTTTGCCCAGAGTAGGGGAATCGAGGACCAGAGGACATAGGTTCAAGGTGAAGGGGAAAAGATTGAATTGGAATCTGAGGGGTAACCTTTCCACACAGAGGGTGGTGTGTGTATGGAATGAGCTGCGGGAGGAGGTAGTTGTGGCTGGGACTATCCCAATATTTAAGAAACAGTTGGACAGGTACATTGATAGTACATGGTTGGAAGGATGTGGGCCAAACACAGGCAGGTGGGACTAGTGTAGCTGGTACATGGAAACAATTCATGAAATCAATATTCATACTGCTGGGTTGTAAGCTGTCCAAGTGAAATATGAGACGCTGTTCCTCCAATTTGTGTTTCATCTCACTCTGACAGTGGAGGAGGACCAGGACAGAAAGGTCAATGTGGGAATGGGGCGGGGAATTAAAGTGTTTGGCAACCGGGAGTTCTGGTTGGTCCAGGCAGACTGAGCGAAGGTTTTCAGCGAAACTATCGCCCAGTCTACGTTTGGTCTCGCAGATGTGTAAGAGTCCACACCTTGAGGTTGATGAGGTTGGAGGAGGTGCAAGTGAAGTGAACTAACATTTGTTTCCTGTCCACAACCGCCTTTGAACTGGATGTTTCCCTGGGCCATTTCAGAGCTGATAAGGGTCGGCTACATGACTGGGGGCCTGGAGTCACATAACGAGACCAGGTAAAGTCACCAGATGCTCTTCCCTGAAGCTTACAGTCATGGGTTTAGACACCAATGGTAGACAAAAATGCTGGAGAAACTCAGTGGGTGAGGCAGCATTTATGGAGCGAAGGAATAGGTGACGTTTCGGGTCGAGACCCTTCTTCAGACTGATGTGTGGGTGGGGGTAAGAAGAAAGGAAGAGACGGAGACAGTGGGCTGTGGGAGAGCTGGGAAGAGGAGGGGAAAGAGGGAGAAAGCAAGGACTACCTGAAATAGCGGTATGAACATTGATTTCTCCAATTTCAGGTATTCCTTGCTTTCTCCCTCTTTCCACCCCTTCCCAGCTCTCCCACAGCCCACTGTCTCCTCCTCTTCCTTTCTTCTTCTTCCCGCCCCGCCCACACCCCCCCACCATACATCAGTCTGAAGAAGGGTCTCAACCCAAAAGGTCACCTATTCCTTCGCTCCATAGATGCTGCCTCACCCGATGAGTTTCTCCAGCATTTTTGTCTACCTTCGGTTTTTCCAGAATCTGCAGTCCCTTCATAAACAATATCTTTCCCAATGTCACAGCTACAGACACAGGCCTTTAATTGCACAAATTTAATGAACCGAATTTAAACTCCTCACCGTTGTGGTGTGGTGGGAACACGGTCTCCAGATCAGAGACCCAACTACTGAATGACATCATTCACTGGAACATTGTGCCAGTGTATCCCTACTGAACCACAATACAGAGAGGCCAACAATACAGACCAGTGTTAATACTACATACCACACCCAGCCCACTCACACTGCCTTTACACTCCTTCATTCCATCTACCTCCTTGTCTCTCGCTTTCTCTCTCCTGCTCCATACACTGGCGTTCACAATGATTCTTCTGCCTTTCACTTTATAACCCAGCGTGGAGGAGTGGACCAGCGGGGTGGAGTTTGTGTGCTTCGCCCAACAATCTTCATCATCCTCAACAGTGTCAGCGCGGACCAACCATAACATAGGTGGGCAACAGATCAGTGATTAAATGGCTGTGACAGAGAGAGAGAGAGGGTACAGAGGGGATTTACAAGGATGTTGCCAGGGCTAGAGAGCTATAGGGAGAGGTTGAGAGGGCTGGGACTCTATTCCTTGGAGCGTAGGAGGATGAGGGAATATCTTATTGAGGTGTATAAAATCATGAGAGAAATAGATTGGATAGATGCACAGAGTCTCTTGCCCAGAGTAGGTGAATTGAGTACCAGAGGACATAGGTTTAAGGTGAAGGGGGAAAGATTTAATAGGAATCTGAGGGGTAGCTTTTTCACGCAAAGGTTAGAGGATGTATGAAACAAGCTGCCAGAGCAGGTAGTTGAGGCAGGGACTATCCTAACATTAAAAAAACAGACAGGGACAGGTTTGGAGGGATGGGGACCAAACACGGCAGATGAGACTAATGTAACTGGGACATGTTGGCCAGGGTGGGCAAGTTGGGCTGAAGGGCCTGTTTCCACACTGTATCACTCTATGACTATGAGAGAGTTTAACATTTATTTTCCTCTGTTCCAGTTGAGGCCAAAAAACCTGAAGTCAGACTGCTGCTTCCAACACACGAAGAGACCAAGCGTAGCCACAAGGTCACCCTCGAGTGTGTGGTCTCTGGATTCTACCCAGACCTCATCAACGTCACTTGGAGTAAAGACGGTGCCCTGATCTCCAACAACACCAGTGCTGCACCAACTGCTCTGGAGCAGGGGGGCACTTTCAGTGCCAGCCACTTCCTGACCACGAGTACAGAGGATTGGAAGTCAGGCTCACGCTTCAATTGTACAGTGTATCATCGCGCCTCCAACACCATCATCACGAAGGATGTGAAGAACATCCAAGGTAGGCTCCTGGGATTCACTCCATTCTCCACATTGTAAACTGTACCACACATGGGCAACACTGTAACACGGTGCAGTCCTGTTGTGGGCTTGTAAGTGAGTTTGGCCACAGAAATAATTGTATCTTTGACATTGCTTTAGTAACTTGAGGGCAATCCAAGCCAGTCGACAGGCCAGACACGGTGGAGATCCACGATACTCTTCTTCAAAACGGTCTTTCCCTCTGCGTTTGTACTTAATGTGAGTGGGTGCCTCAGCTGTGACAGAGTGTCCAGCAGAGCAGCTCTCTCCCTGCCCCAGCGTGGCAACAGTCAGTCTGGGCAATGTGTAGCAGCCTCTGGGACAGGCCGGTTGCAACACACCACATTCTGACAAAGCAGCAGGAGAGTTTAGTTACACCTCATGGATACAAACTGCATTTAAACAGTTGTGACTAAATGAAAGGACACAAAGTGCTGGAGTAACTCAGCAGGTCAGGCAACATCCCTGGAGGACATGGGGAGGTGAGGTTTCGGGTCGAGACCTTTCTTCATCCTACTCCGGACCACTCACGACTAAATAACATAATGCCGCTGCTTCTAATTTATAATATAAAGTGAAGAACTTTCCGCTGACTGGTTAGTACGCAACACAAGCTTTTCACTGTACCTCGGTACACGTGACAATAAACTAAACTGAACTGAACATTTTGACCTCAAACCTTAGCTTGATTTGCCTCTCCTCAGAGGGAATTTCATACATTTGATTCAGTAAATAGCTGGTAATAGGTTCAATGATCACAAAACTGTCAAATAATGTAAAAGTCAACTTGTTAATTCACATTGTTTAGCAAGGTTTCCTTGTGGGATCAATAGGAAGCTTCATTCCTACACCAATGTAGATAAATCTCCCTGATGTTGATGGGACCGGCATATCATTCGGTGGAGATGAACACAAAATTCTTCAGTGGCAAGCTGCTCCATCAGGGAACGATGACATAATAATTGTGATTTCTCCCAGATGACTGTTCAGATACCCGACCTTTGGTCACTTTAAGCAAACCTTCCTTCGAAGAGATCTGGATCAACAAGACAGCCACCATTCTGTGTAAGGTGATTTAGAGGGATTCAGGGTAACCTGGCAAGTGAATGGAATGAAGAGAGAAGACGGGGTGACAACTCGTGGTGCAGAGAGGATCGGAGGTGCAGACACCATCACCAGTGGACTGACGGCCCCCGCTGCAGAGTGGGAGAGTGGGGCTCTGTACACCTTTGTGGTGGAGGACAAGAGTTTGCCAACACAGGAGAGCAGATCCTTGGAGAAGCCGACAGGTATGTGTGGACAGTGGTTGGTGCGAGTCTGATCTGAGCAAATGGACAGATTTATCACATCCAGCATAGAAAATAATTACAGGAGCAGGCCATTCAGCCCTTCAATCCTGCACAGACCTTCAATATGAGCACGGGTGATCATCCATATTCAGTACTCACTTCCTGCATTCTTGCCATATTCCTTGATCCCTTTACCCTAAGAACTAGATCCAACTCATTCTTGCATATATCTAATAATTGGGCTTCAGTGCTATCTGTGGCAGAGAATGTCCAGGTTCACCACTGTCTGGGTGAAGACATTTCTCCCCCTCTCACACCTACACACCTTCACCTCAGACTGTCATCTCCTGGCCTGGATTCCCCAATATCTGAAACATTCTTCCTCTGCCTCACCTGTTCATAGAAACATAGAAACATAGAAAATAGGTGCAGGAGGAGGCCATTCAGCCCTTCGAGCCCGCACCGTCATTCATTGTGATCATGGCTGATCGTCCCCAATCAATAATCCGTGCCTGCCTTCTCCCCATATCCCTTGATTCCACTAGCCCCTAGAGCTCCATCTAACTCTCTCTTAAATCCATCCAGTGATTTGGCCTCCACTGCCCTCTGCGGCAGGGAATTCCACAAGTTCACAACTCTCTGAATGAAAAAGTTTTTTCTCACCTCAGTCTTAAATGGCCTCCCCTTTATTCTAAGACTGGCCCCCTGGTTCTGGACTCGCCCAACATTGGGAACATTTTTCCTGCATCTAGCTTGTCCAGTCCTTTTATAATTTTATATGTTTCCATAAGGTTGCCCTTCATCCTTCTAAACTCCAGTGAATACAAGCCTAGTCTTTTAAATCTTTCCTCATATGACAGTCCCGCCATCCCAGGGATCAATCTCGTGAACCTACGATGCACTGCTTCAATGACAAGGATGTCCTTCCTCAAATTAGGAGACCAAAACTGTACGCAATACTCCAGATGTGGTCTTACCAGAGCCCTATACAACTACAGAAGAACCTCTCTACTCCTATACTGAAATCCTCTTGTTATGAAGGCCATTAGCTTTCTTCACTGCCTGCTGTATCTGCACGCTAACTTTCAGTGACCGGTGTACAAGGACACCCTGGTCTCGCTGTACTTCCCCCTTACCTAACCTAACCTAACCCCATTGAGATAATAATCTGCCCCCTTGTTTTTGCCACCAAAGTGGATAACCTCACATTTATCTATATTATACTGCATCTGCCACGCATCTGCCCACTCACTCAACCTGTCCCGGACACCTTGCAACCTCCTAGCAT
Organism: Malacoraja senta; assembly: GCA_038087875.1. Taxonomy (NCBI): domain Eukaryota; kingdom Metazoa; phylum Chordata; class Chondrichthyes; order Rajiformes; family Rajidae; genus Malacoraja; species Malacoraja senta. Next base: position 14,986 of record JAXLNO010005267.1, on the reverse strand, counting down.
CCTCTTCACAGTTCACACTGCCACCCAGCTTTGTGTCATCTGCAAACTAGCTAGTATTGCTCCTAATTCCCTCTTCCAAATCATTAACATATAATGTAAACAGTTGCGGCCCCAACACCGAGCCTTGCGGCACTCCACTCGCCACTACCTGCCATTCTGAAAAGGACCTGTTCACTCCTGCAGATCATTTAAGCAGAAGGGGAGATGGAACAGACAGCGCAGGACCAGGCTGGTCCAAGGACTGAGTTCCACTTTCTGTAGAGTCTCAGTATTCAGTGGTTCCTGTTGATTAACTAACCAATTTAAACTCACTGGAAGCTATAGTTCAGTTTAGTTTAGAGATACAGTGCCCTTCGGCCCATCAAGTCCGGGCCGACCAGCGATCCCCACACACTAACACTACCCAGCACATACCAAGGACAATTTACAATTAAACCAAAACAATTAGCCTACAAACAATAGACAATAGGTGCAAGAGTAGGCCATTCGGCCCTTCGAGCCAGCACCGCCATTCAATGTGATCGTGGCTGATCATCCCCAATCAGTACCCCGATCCCGCCTTCTCCCCATATCCTCTGACTCCGCTATCTTTAAGAGCCCTATCTAGCTCTCTCTTGAAAGTATCCAGAGAATCAGCCTCCGCAGCCCTCTGAGGGAGAGAATTCCACAAACTCACAACTCTCTGTGTGAAAAAGTGGTTTCATCTCTGTTCAAAATGGCTTACCCCTAATTCTTAAACTGTGGCCCCTGGTTCTGGACTCCCCGAACATCGGGAACATGTTTCCTGCCTCTAACGTTTCCAAACCCTTAATAATCTTATGTTTCGATCAGATACCCTCTCATCCTTTTAAATTCCAGTGTATAGAAGCCCAGCTGCTCCATTCTCTCAGCATATGACAGTCCCGCCTTACAGAGAACATGTACGTTTTTGGAGTGTCGCAGGAAACCTGAGCACCCGGAGAAAACCCACGCGGTCACGTACAAACTCCATACAGACACCACCCATAGTTGGGATCAAACCCATGTCTCTGGCATTGGAGGCAGCAATTCTACTGCCGCGCCACCATGCCACCCTGTGAAATGCACCAGAGGCATGATTTCTCTTCCACACATCCCTACAATGAGCAGAAAGGAACAGCCTTTAGTTTCAGGTGAACTGAGGTCCCTCAGGATGTAAACGGTGTCCATGTCAGTATAAGATTGGAATGTATTGGGTAAGTACAGAATTACTGACAGATTCAGTCTAACTCAGGTTCTCTCTGTTCCCAGATGGAGTTGAGAGTCGTCCTCAAGTCTACCTCCTCCCCCCTTCATTGGATGAGGTGGAGATGGATAAGACGGCCACCTTGACGTGCCTGGTCACCAGATTCTCTCCTGCAGACATCTATGTGGCCTGGATGGCCAACGACACCCTTCTGAAGACAGGGATCGTGAACCAGCCTGTGACCAAGGACACCAGGAAAGGTTGGAACACCATGACCAGTCAGTTGAAGGTTTCTCCAGAGGAGTGGAACAGTGGCACCACCTTCTCCTGTGTTGTGGGACACGGGTCCATCACAACCAGCCTATTTAGAAGCATCAATAAATTTCACAACAAACCCACCCTGGTCAATGTCTCACTTGTTCTGGCTGACAGCTTTAAATCTTGTGTGTAACATGATTCATTTCTCAAACATTTGTTTTGTTCATTTCTGGATTTGTTAACTGACCCAGAGGATGATGGGTTAGTTCCCTAATACATCATCAAAATGTGAACCTTTGTAAATCATTAAAAACAAAATTCCACACGAGATACAAATTAAGCCACAGCCATGATTCACCACAAATGTCTGAGCTTCTGGATACATTTACAGAACTTTTTCTGCCATGCTTGAACAGATTTCAACCATGTATGGGATCACACGATGTATTAAATCGATGTATGTGTCAATGTACCAATACAAGTTCAATAAATGTGATGTGAAAAAGGTTTTGTGTGCGTGTCCTTGACTGGTGTGTTTTGGGTGGGAGTACATGGGTAGCTTGGGATGTGAGGTGTGCACATTCTAGGAGAAGCACATTCTGGGAGAAATAGGTGTTGTTGGATCAATCTGTCCAAAACCTTCCACCATTGGGTGTTCTCACACCCACGCCTGGACCAGTTGAAGACAGAGATTGATTGTGGTCGTTGGTCGTTAACTCCATTATCACTGTGCCATGCGACCGTCAGGGTGACACAAGGTGAACTGATTGGACAATGGTCTTTCCTAGCCCAGCTGTGACAATGTACCTGATGCAAGCTCCCACACGGCAAACCAAATCTGGCCAGATCGCCTGCGTCAGGTAGTCCTTGCTTTCTCCCTCTTTCCCCTCCCTTTCCCAGCTCTCCCACAGCCCACCTGTGTTTAGCTGTTTGGTTTCAGGATAAATATTAGCTCAGGACTCTGAGCAGAACTCTCGTGGTCATGTCGTGGCATTGCTGACATCTACCTGAGAAGCACCTCCTTAAAGCCTCATCCCAAAGACAGCAGCTTTCATGACGTGACATTGCTCACCACTGAGCCACACATGACATCTGTGTCTAACAAGGGGGATGGTTGTTTGAGGAGTCTCTGTCCTCAGTGGGTGTGCACGGATGATGTTGAATAAAAGAGACAACTCATCATTGGTAACTCTTCTATTCCAATGTTACAATTAAACATCTGCCTGTCGGTGCTTAAAGAAAAATCTGTTCTTGAATCTGCTGCTACATGCTTTCAAGCTTCTTGTATCTTCTGGAGAGGGGAGTAGAGACAATGACTGGGATGTGAGGGTTCCTCGATGATGTTGGCTGCTTTCCTGAGGCAGCGTGAAGTGTCGATGGTGGAAGGAGTAATGGTCTAGGGTGGGGGATGCAATGCCCGTTGTGTGGGCCGAGGGTTGTTTAGTTTAGTTTATTGTCACGTAGACCGAGGTACAGTGAAAATGCTTTTTGTTGCATGCTAACCAGTCATTCCACCAGGGAATAATGTTTTGTGCAAGGTAATGTCCGATTATACATAGTGCGAGGGTCTCCAGTGAGGTAGGTGATAGCTCAGGACTGCGCTCTAGTTGGCGAGGGGATGGTTCAGTTGCTTGATAACAGCTGGGAAGAAACTGTCCCTGAATCTGGAGGTGTGCATTTTCACACCTATACCTTTTGCCTGATGGGAGAGGGGAGAAGAGAGAGTGGCCAGGGTGCGACTTGTCCTTGATAATGCTGCTGGCCTTGCTGAGGCAGCGTGAGATGTAAATGGAGTCAGTGGAAGGGAGGTTAGTTTGTGTGATGATCTGGGCTGCAACCACAATTTGCTGCCATTTCTTGGATGGAGCTGTTCCCAAACCATGCCGTGATGCATCCTGATAAAATGCTTTCTATGGTGCACTAAAATTAAATACCAATAAAGAATTGAACAGCATGTAGTTTTATTTGTGTTAAACCCCTGTCTCACGGTGCGAGTCCACCCACGAGTGATCCCGAGTTAAAAACAAATCAAACTCGTGGTAATCACGTAGAATTAACGTAGCGTGAACTCGTGGATGTAACTTAGCGACTCGTAACACTAACGGCAGGTACTCGGGAAACTTGTTAACTCGTGAAAATTTTTCAACATGTTGAAAGATTTCCACGAGTCAAATTTACTCTTGAAGGAAAAATGTGAAACTTTTAAACTCGTTGTAATACCGTAGTAGCCCGTGAGTTTACCGTAGTGACTCGTGGGTTTGGCCTGAGTGCCAGAAGTGAAATGTTGAAGATTAGTCAGATCTTAATGGAAAATTTTACAGTGATCTAACAATTCACTGTTAAGGAGCAAAAAGCACTCACCGGGGATCTGAAAAACAGTGGCAAAAAGAATGAACCATGCAGTGTTGGGAAAGCCGCATTGCGAGAGTTAATTAGTTCCCTTCAGAACTTTAACATTTCACATTGAAACGGTGCCATGAATCCTTGTTAGGTTAATGCACTTTTTATGGAGAAGCAGATATATGGGACAGGTGTCCCGTCTCAGGATTTATATCCGACAAATTAACATTGGTTATTGAAGGCTGATGCGTTTATACAGGGAATTTTCTCAGGCATCACTTTCCACCCAGTCTGTCCGCGTTAGAGAGCAATTGGTCAAAACAATGTTGTAAATGGGACGTTTTATTTTATAATTTTATAAATGGGAATTTTATAAATGTTATAAATTATAAATGGGAAGGAACTGCAGATGCAGGTTTAATCCGAAGAAGGGTCTCGACCCGAAATGTCACCTATTCCTTCTCTCCAGAGCTGCCGTCTGTCCCGCTGAGTTAATCAAGCTTCTTGATAAATGAATCGTTGGAAGCTCCTTCGTGGCGTGTTGCTATTCAGAGTTTTAAGTGTATTTGTACTAACCCGTGCAATATGCTTGCCAAAGAAAGGAGGCGTTCAATGGGGAAGTTCACAAAATAAGTTCACAAGTTCAAGAAGGAACTGCAGATGCTGGAAAATCGAAGGTAGACAAAAGTGTTGGAGAAACTCAGCGGGTGCGGCAGCATCTATGGAGCGAAGGAAATAGGCAACGTTTCAGGCTGAAACCCTTCTTCAGTCTGAAGAAGGGTTTCGGCCCGAAATGTTGCCTATTTCCTTCGCTCCATAGATGCTGCCGCACCTGCAAATAAGTTCACAAGCTGCATTGGTAATTAAGACCAGAGTTATTTTTGTGTGTTATGAAAAATAAATTAATTTCAGGTTCTTTACATCACAAGTATTCTCCTAAAAAGTTACCCACAACTTTACATTGCAAATGGGTTGGTTTCAGTCCAGCAAAAACACATAACATAAGTCCTTAATGACATTTCTTAGAAACACAGCGAGAGAGTGTGAGATGCAGATGGGATATGACTCCAATTCTTAACTAACTCCTGTGTTCGTGTATTCATATTTTTCCAATAAATTATGGTATCTACACCGGATGATAGATAGTCTATCGTACAATATAGGAAAACATTCTCATATTTACAATTAAGGGCCAATTGTATTCGGGTTTTTAATAAAAACTCTGTTTACCTGAGTTTAAATAGAAACTTGGGCCAGGCGCTGGGAAACTCTGGGACACCACTGCTGAAGAGAACATCTGAGCTTTGTCTTTCATTCAAAGGTTCGCGGGCGGGCTGGGGTGACTGTTGGGCTCTGAAAACTGTTTCCCAGGGCTGGGGTGAGTGTGAAAGGGGTGGTTTCTGGGCAGATTTGCCCAATCAGCAATGTTTTGAGCCGCTGCTTTTTATACAGTTTAAGTCGCGATGGTGGGACGGCTGCTCTGACGGACATACTGCGTGAGTAGAGACACACACACTGCTATCCCTCTGGTCTACGGACCTTGCTGTTGGGGGAAAAAATAACCTTAATGTTCAATTTACCTAATCTTTTTGTTAGAAGTTTACCAATGTTTTGATGAGACATAAATTAAGGGAATAAAACAATCTTACTAGACACAAAAAGCTGGAGTAACTCAGCCAAGCCGGACGGCAGCATCTCTGGAGAGGAGGGTCGAAACGTTTTTTCAGTCTGAAGAAGGCCCTTGAGAAAGAGGGACTCACGTCTACTTTGCTCCTCTGTTCCAGTTGAAACAAAAAGTCCCAAGGTCAGACTGCTGCCTCCAGCTCACCAGGAGACGAAGCGTAGCCACACAGCCACCCTCGAGTGTGTCCTCTCTGGTTTCTACCCGGACCTCATAAACGTCACTTGGGAGAAAGATGGAGCCCCGATCTCCTCCACCACCAGCGCTACACCGACTGCTCTGGAGCAGGGGGGGACTTTCAGTGCCAGCCACTTCCTGACTGTGAGTTCAGAGGATTGGAAGAAAGGCTCAGTCTTCGGCTGTACAGTGTCTCATCCTCCCTCGAACACCAGTATCAGCCGGGAAGTGAAAAGCTTTCAAGGTACGGTTGGGATTCACTCTAATCATCACATCTTTTACCCCGTCACAAAATAGGGCCAGGCAAGTTTAGCACTGAAGGACAGGTGTTGCAGTGTGTGAGTGAGGGAGTGATAACCAAGAGGCCTAGACTAGAGTCAAGAAGAGTCAAGAGTGTTTTATTGTCGTATGTCCCAGACGGGACAAGGAAATTCTTACTTGCTGCAGGACAACAGAATATGTGAATATGTAAACATAGTGCATAACGGGGGAAGAGAAAAAAAGAAAAAGTTCAATAAATAACAAATAGTGCAAATAACAAACAATAATATAGTCTTTTGCGGTTCAGAGCTCAGAGCTTATTTGTTGTGTTTAATAGCCTGATGGCTGTAGGGAAGAAGCTGTTCCTGTACCTGGACGTTACAGTTTTCAGGCTCCTGTAACTTCTTCCTGATGGCAATGGTGAGATGAGTGTGTGGCCAGGATGGTGTCGGTCCATGATAAATTTGGCTGCCTTTTTGAGGCAGCCGCTATGATAATAATAATAATAATAGATTTTATTTATATAGCGCTTTTCAGGACTCAAAGTCGCTTTACATTGAGAGTCAAGAATAAACAAAACAAAATAGAGCAGTAAGACAGAGATGCAAAGGGGAGGGGAACATGGGACTAAGGGTATGCAGAGGTGAAGAGATGGGTCTTGAGGCGGGACTGGAGGATGGTGAGGGACTCAGAATTTCGGACCAGTTGTGGGAGGGAATTCCAGAGCCTGGGAACAGCCCTGGAGAAGGCTCTGCCTCCAACAGTGCAGAGGTTTGATTTCGGAGTGGAGAGGAGACCAGCTGATGTGGATCTGAGGGATCGCAAGGGTTGATAGGGGAAGAGGAGGTCAGTGAGATAAGGGGGGGGGGGCAAGTTGTTGAGGGCTTTGTAGGTGAGGACCAGGGTGTTGTAGGTGATCCGGTGGGAAATGGAAAGCCAGTGAAGTTCTTTGAGAACTGGGGTGATGTGGTGCCAGGATTTGGTGTGGGTAATGAGTCGAGCGGCTGCATTCTGGACCAGTTGGAGTCGGTTGATGCTGCTGGAATTGATTCCAAAGAGAAGAGAGTTACAGTAGTCCAGTCGGGAGGAGATGAAGGCATGGATGAGTCTTTCAGCCGCGGGGGGTGTGAGAGAGGATCTGATTTTGGCAATGTTGCGGTGAAAAAATTATGTTTTGACAACATGGCGGATGTGAGGCTCAAGGGAGAGGGTTGAGTCAAAGATCACGCCAAGGTTGCGTGCCTGAGGAGATGGGGAGACAGTGGTGCCGTCAATAGTGAGAGTGGGGTTGTTAATTTTAGTGAGGGTTGATTTGGAGCCAATGAGGAAAAATTCTGTTTTGCTACTATTTAATTTAAGGAAGTTGAGTTGCATCCAAGATTTGATGGCTGATAGGCAGGAGTTGATATGGGAGAGAGGGGGGTGGTGGGGGGACTTGGTGCTGAGATAGATCTGGGTGTCATCAGCATAGCAGTGGAAGTCCAGGTTGAAGTGACGGAGTATATGACCAAGGGGGAGGATGTAGATGATGAAGAGGAGGGGACCAAGAACGGAGGGGAGGTCACCTTCGACGGTGGGGAGGTCAAAGCCGGCGATGAACTGGGCAGTGGTCACAACTTTTTGTAGTCTTTTTCGCTCCTGGACGTTCAAGTTGCTGAACCAGGCCACAATGCAACCAGGACCAGGGCACAATGCGAAATATTTCTGTGCTTTCACAACTTCAGTTTATTCCAAAACTCCTCAGTAGCCAGAACACTGAGAAGACCAAGCCTGCTGTTCTTCAAAATTAGTGTCACAGGGTCAGTCCACTTATTGTTGTCGGCCCTCTGTGTGTGGCATCTCAGACTAGTTGTCTTGCTGCTAATTTGAAGAGTGAGGTCGAGTATTTGCACTTGTACAATTGTTTGTCGACACTGGAAAAGAGGTCCATCAGAAAGTCCATTGTGTGGATGGAGCTGGGTACAAGCGTGTTGTCATTGGAGTGATCATGGAGTCATAGATTTATACAGGATGTTAACAGGCCCTTCGGTTCAGCTTGCCTTTGCCAACCAAGGTGCCCGATCTACACTAGTCCCGTCTCCCCGTGTTTGGCCCAAATCACTGATCATCTCATGTTCATGTGATAGGAGCAGAATTAGGCCATTCAGCCCATCAAGTCTACTCTGCCATTCAATCATGGCTGATCTATCTCTCCTTCCTAAATCCATTCTCCTGCCCTTTGCATGCACTGATTGGGAAGTTTTCCGCGCAGCTGGTGACCTCCACAGACACAGTGACGTCATATGTCCAATTTTGCGAGCAACTCTGTATCCCTTCAAGAACGGTTAAACAATACAACAATAAGCCCTGGTTCACAAAAGAAATTCAACAATTAAGAACTGAGAAAAATGCTGTGCCCAAGTCTAACACAACATCCTGCCTCAATGACTACAGACCGATTGCCCTTACATCTGTGGCCATGAAGTCATTTGAGCGCATTATTCTCGCTCACCTCAAAACCAGCACTTCCTCCAACATGGACCCACATCAATTCGCATATAGAGCCAATAGGTCAGTAGAAGACACAGTCAACCTGGCCATTCATCACACTCTGCAACACCTGGAAACCACCAACACTTACGCCCGCATCCTGTTCATGGACTTCATTTCGGCATTCAACTCCATCAACCCGGTTAAATTTTCCATAAATTAACGGACATGAACATTGACCCCTGCTTCTGTCATTGGATCTATAGCTTCCTTTGGAACAGACAACAGAGGGTGAAGATACATAACACCATATCTCACCCTCTGCACCTCAGTACAGGAGCCCCTCAGGGCTGCGTTTTGTCACCCTGGTTATTCTCACTCTACACAAATCAACTCACATCCCAGTATAGTTCAGTCAAAATATATAAATACGCAGATGACACAACCATCATAGGTCTCATCTCTAACAACACCGAAACAGAATACCGCACTCAAACAAACAAAGCAGTCACTTGGTGCACAGATAATAACCTCCTACTCAACACATCAAAAACACATGAACTTATCATTGATCTCAGACGGAAGGCACAACCCAAGACCCCCCTACTCAACTCTGGCGAACCCATATCCACCACTGACTCATTCAAATTTCTTGGCACTCACATAAGCAATAACCTCAAATGGAAAATCAATTCAGACCACATTTATAAAAAAGCCAACCAAAGACTTTTCTTTCTCCGTCAGCTCAAGAAGTTTAGAGTGAGGGAACATCTCCTAATCCGATTTTACACAGCCATCATTCAAAGCATGCTCACTTCATCAATAACAGGTTGGTACAGCAGTTTAGACACTCACTCCCGTAATAAACTACAGCGCATTGTCAACAAAGCATCCAAAATCATCAGCACTCCCCTCCCATCAATAGATTCAGTCAATCTGAAATGGTCTGTGTCAAGGGTGAAGAAAATCATTTCTGACCCCTCCCACCCAGCTCACCACATCTTCCACCTGCTGCCGTCAGGAAGGCGCTACAGCTCACTGCCCGCCAAAACACCACGATTTAAAAACAGTTTCTACCCATAGGCAATTCGAACTCTGAACACTCTATGACAACATCACACAGCCACCTCGTGCATGTACTGTATACTGTATGTTGTTGTGTTTTATGTTATGTTTGATGGGAATTAGCCTATTGTGTAACATCCTGTACTGAACATGAATTCCACCAGCTTGACTGTGTGGTCATTAAATAATCTAATCTAATCTAATCTAATCTAATCTTTCCCCTTGACACCAATACTACTCAAGAATCGATCTATCTCTGCTTTATAAATACCCATTGAGTGGGCCTCCACAGCCTTCTGTGGCAATGAATTCCTCAGATTCACTACCCTGTGACTAAACAAATTCCTCCTCATCTTCCTAGAGGAACCTCCTTTAATTCTGAGGCTATGGTCCTCGACTCTCCCACCAGTGGAATCATCCTCTTTACATCCGCTCTATCCAGGCCTTTCACTATTCGTCCTGTCCATGTACCTGTCCAAATAAATTTAAACATTGTTATAGTCTCTGCGTCAACTCCCTCTTCCCGCAGCACATTCCATGTACCCAGTGCCCTCTGTGTGAAAAAGTTGCCCCTCAGATTCCCATTAAATCTGTCCCCCCTCACCTTAAACCCATGTCCTCTGGTTCTTGATTGCCCTACTCTGGGTAAAGGAGCCTGGTTATACATCTGTGTGTCTAACCATCTCCTGCACTCTGTCAAATGTGGTTATCTCCTTTTGTAATATTGTGCCAATAGTAACAAGACCATGTTGTGGTTAGTTGAGCAGTTGCTACTCTTGAGGAAAGGGAATGTCTCTCCAGAAAGTCACTGCTATTCAGTGTCTCGTACAGACTGGTGTTCCAGGCTTCACATCGGTGCACATTACTCAGCCAGGGAGAGAACGTCAACTGAGAATGAAAATGGATTCCAGACCAAATCCATATCAAACATAACTTTTTGGTTAAACATAACTGGTTGTATCATGGCTTGGTTCGGCAACTTGAACGTCCAGGAGCGGAAAAGAATGCAGAAAGTTGTGACCACTGCCCAGTCCATCATCGGCTCTGACCTCCCCACCATCGAAGGGATCTATCGCAGTCATTGCCTCAAAAAGGCTGCCAACATCATCAAAGACCCACACCATCCTGGCCACACACTCATCGGGAAGAAGATACAGGAGCTTGAAATCTGGAACATCCAGGTTCAGGAATAGGCATTTCCCCACCGCCATCAGGCCATCAAACAAACTCTGAACAATAACCGCCTATTGCATTTTATCTGTTTATTTATTGTATATATAAATATATATATATGGTCTATGGTCTATAGACACACTGAACTTTTATCTCCTGTTCTGTATTATGTTTACATATTCTGTTGTGCTGCAGCAAGCAAGAATTTCGTTGTCCTATCTGGGACACATGACAATAAAACTCTCTTGACTCTTGAAACATCAATTACCAAAGTTTCAGAGAACTTGCAGTTTGTATGAAAACGTCTTTGTGTCAGGTCGGATCCTGCTTGAAACCTGCAGAGACCCCACGAGAGGCTACATGTGTGTGTTGTGTCAATGTAACCTATCAATGTTCAATAATGAATATACATGTAGTGTTGGTGTTGGTGTTCCCTGTTGGTGCGTTTTGGGAGGTGTTGCCAAGTTGGTGGGGAACAGGTGACCTGGATCTAAGATTGCAAATTGTCTTTCACTCTATACATTTCTACAGATTATGTAAATATACATGTATTAGTCTCCTCCGTCCAAAGAATAGAACATTCTGAAGGAGGGTCTCGACCCGAAACGTCACCCATTCCTTCTATCCAGAGATGCTGCATGTCCTACAGAGTTACTCCAGCATTTTGTGTCTATCTTCGGTGTAAACCAGCATCTGCAGTTCCTTCCCACACATTTCTGATGAACCTTTCTGGTCTTTAAAATATTCAAAGCTAATGAAGAGGGAAAGGAGTTTTGATCATCTTTGTGAATGCATTTGATAAACTCATTCAGAAAGAGGAAAGTTACAGAAGGAAGGGCCAGTGATGAGCTTTGCCTGTGGAAATGTGTTCAGGGCTGAAGCTATTCACTATATTTATTGAAAGTTGAGATGTCGGATAGAAAGCCACATGATCAAGTTTGCTGCTCACACAAGGCAAGCAGAAGTGTCAACAGAGCATCTAGATGGTGTCCTTGCTGAGATAAGGATACATGAAGTGAATGGGCAAATCTGTGGCAAGAACCAGCTCTTTAAATGTGTGTGGACCACACCCAAATAGACAATAGACAATAGGTGCAGGAGTAGGCCATTCGGCCCTTCGAACCAGCTATCAATGTGATCATGGCCGATCATCCACAATCAGTACCCCGTTCCTGCCTTCTCCCCATAACCCCTGACTCCGCTATCTTCAAGAGCCCTTTCTAGCTCTCTCTTGAAAGTATCCAGAGAACCAGCCTCCACCGCCCTCTGAGGCAGAGAATTCCATAGACTCACAACTTTCTGTGTGAAAAAGTGTTTCCTCGTCTCCATTCTAAATGGCTTACAACTTATTCTTAAACTGTGGCCCCTTGTTCTGGACACCCAACATCGGGAACGTGTTTCCTGCCTCTAGCGTGTCCAAACCCTTAATAATCTTATATGTTTCAATAAGATCACCTCTCATCCTTCTAAACTCCAGAGTATACAAGCCTAACCGCTCCATTCTCTCAGCATATGACAGTCCCATCATTCTGGGAATTTACCTTGTAAACCTACGCGACACTCCCTCAATAGCAAGAATGTCCTTCCTCAAATTAGGGACCAAAACTGCACACAATACTCCAGGTGTGGTCTCAATAGGGCCCCGTACAACTGCAGAAGGACCTCTTTGCTCCTATACTCAACTCCTCTTGTTATGAAGGCCAACATGCAATTTGCTTTCTTCACTGCCTGCTGTACCTGCCTGCATGCTTACTTTCATGGTGCTGAATAAGAAGGCTAAAGGAAGATTTGTTTGATGTTTTCACAAAGTTAATGGATACAAGCAGAATAGATTATCCTGATGATCTATTTACACATCTCCACATTCAGGGACAGTTTCTTCCCAGATGTTATCAGGCTACTGAATCATCCTACCACATCCAGAGAGCGGTCCTGAACTACTATCTCCCTCACTGGAGACCCTCGGACTATCTTTGATCGGACTTTACTGGTTTTACCTTGCACTAAACGTTAATCCCTTATCGTGTATGTATACACTGTGAATGACTCATTTGTAATCATGTTTTGTCTTTCCGCTGACTGGTTAGCACGCAATAAAAGCTTTTCACTGTACCTCGGTACACGTGACAATAAACTAAACTAACTAGATGAGGAAGAATTATTTTTTAGTTGAGTACAGTGCTCCCTGGGTTACAAATGATCGCCCTGATTTATGGAAATCCAACTTTTTACAAAGAACAGGGTCTAAAAGTTAGAGGCAGCCATGCTGCATGGAAGAGGATCATGGTGTCTGAAGAGGGGTCTCGACACGAAACCTCACCCATTCCTTCTCTCCAGAGATACTGTCTGTCCCACTGAGTTACTCCAGCTTTTTGTGTCTATCAGAGGCTCATGGAAGTTTGGAACTGCCTTCCACAGTTGGAATTTGGTTCCAGGTCTGAAGGTGATTTTAAATCTGAGATTGCAGAGTTTGACTATACGAGATGTTAATGGATGTGGGGAAAGTCAGTTCAGTGGAGCTGGTGATAGATCTCCACATATCATTGAACGGTGGAACTGACCCGAACCTCCTGTCTTCCTGTCCTCCTGTTGTCTTCATTTTATTCACACGTTGTTGATCTTCACAAAACATCCACGGCAAACTAACTGTCTCACCTTCTCATTTGTCCTGAAGCCGGCACAGACTTGACAGGAGAGGAAGGGAAGGAGGAGCCGGGGGACTTGGATGGAGATGACAATGTGCTCACAGTTGCTGCCTTCGCCATCCTGTTCATTATCAGTTTCCTCTACAGTACCTTTGTCACCGTTGTCAAGGTAATGATGACCAACGACAGAAATACTTTGTGACCCCCACACTGTGACCGTCCATTCCTCACTACACTGTGTTTCTCTGACTCTCCAATCCTCACCACACCACGGCCAACAGATGATGCAGTCTGGGACAATAAGGGGGGGGGGGTGTCAAATGGGATAGTCAGGGATGGAGTTAAAGGGAAAGGGAGTAAAGCAATAACTAATGACCCCAGAATTAATGAGAAAGAAAGCTCACAAAGGGATAGGAGTGTATGGCCAAATGTAATAGGGATCGATGTGAAAGGTGAGATGCGTAAGGAATTAATAATATTGTATATGAATGCGAGAAGTATAAAAAGTAAAGTAGATGAGCTTGAGGCTCAGTTACAGGTTGGTAGATATGACATTGTGGGGATTACTGAGACATGGCTGCAGGAGGATCGGGCCTGGGAACTTAATATTCAGGGTTATACATCCCATAGAAAGGACAGGCAGGTGGGCAGAGGAGGGGGGGTGGCTGCTGGTGAGGGATGGAATTCAGTCCCTTGCGAGGGAAGACATTGGGACTGAAGAGGTAGAGGTACTGTGGATTGAATTGAGGAATTGTAAAGGCAAGAAGACACTAATTGGTGTTATCTACAGACCCCCAAATAGTAGCCCGGATGTAGGGTGTAAGTTGCAGCAGGAGTTAAAACTGGCATGTAACAAAGGTAATGCCACTGTGGTGATGGGGGATTTTAATATGCAGGTAGACTGGGAAAATCAGGTTGGTTCAGGACCTCAAGAAAGAGAGTTTGTAGAGTGCCTCCCGAGATGGATTCTTAGAGCAGCTTCTAATGGAGCTGACCAGAGAAAAGGCAATTCTGGATTTAGTGTTGTCCAATGAACCAGATTTGACAAGAGAAGTAGAGGTAAAGGAACCGCTTGGAGATAGTGATCATAATATGATTAATTTTAATCTGCAATTTGAGAAGGCGTAGGTTAAATCGGAGTGTCAGTGATGCATTTGAACAAAGGGGACTATGAAGCCATGAGAGAGGAGCTGGCCAAGGTAGACTGGAAAGGGATCCTAGCAGGAATGAGGGTGGAACAACAATGGCAGGAATTCTGGGCATAATCTGGAAGACGCGGGATCATTTCATTCCAAAAAGGAAGAAAGATTCTAAGGGGAGTAGGAGGCAACCGTGGCTGACAAGAGAAGTTAGGGATAGAATAAAACTAAAGAAAAGATGTATAATACAGCAAATAGTAGCCGGAAGCCAGATGATTGGGAAACTTCCATAGGACAACAGAAGGAAAAAATTCGGGCTGAAAAGATGAAGTACGAGGGGAAGCTGGCCAGGAATGTAAAGAAGGACAGTAAAAGCTTCTTTGATATGTTAAGGGAAAAAGAATAGCAAAGTCAAATGTGGGTTCTTTGAAGGCAGACACGGCTGAAATTATGTTCAAGAAGGAACTGCAGATGCTGCAAAATCGAAGGTAGACAAAATGCTGGAGAAACTCAGCGGGTGCGGCAGCATCTATGGAGCGAAGGAAATAGGCAATGTTTCGGGCTGAAACCCTTC
>JAXLNO010005266.1:75235-141601 GCA_038087875.1 Malacoraja senta | reverse complement strand
TTGACGTACCGTGAAATAACATACTGAATTTCTTTTTTTTCCCCCGTTGATTATCTTGTTTATATGCTCTGCAAGTATGAGTTTAATTATTCCGTTTCGGGACATCTGACAATAAAACACCGTGGAGGAAGGAACTGCAGATGCTGGTTTGCATCAAAGATGGACACAAAACAGTGGGGTCACTCAGGCAGTATCTCTGGAGAGAATACACAAAAAGCTGGAGTATGGCTGTATGGTAACTCAAATCTCACTGTACCAATTGGTGCATGTGACAATACATGTAACTTGAACTTGTAACTATCCATTGTCTCCACAGATGCTGCCTGACCCACTGAGTTACTCCAGCATTTGGTGTCTATCTCCACAAATGCTGCCTGACCCACTGAGTTACTCCAGCATTTGGTGTCTATCTCCACAGATGCTGAGTTACACCAGTATTTGGTGTCTATCTCCACAGATGCTGCCTGACCCACTGAGTTACTCCAGTATTTGGTGTCAATCTCCACAGATGCTGCCTGACCCACTGAGTTACTCCAGCATTTGGTGTCTATCTTCACAGATGCTGAGTTACTCCAGTATTTGGTGTCAATCTCCACAGATGCTGCCTGACCCACTGAGTTACTCCAGCATTTGGTGTCTATCTCCACAGATGCTGCCTGACCCACTGAGTTACTCCAGCATTTGGTGTCTATCTCCACAGATGCTGCCTGACTCACTGAGTTACTCCAGCATTTGGAGTCCCTGACCGACCACATGACCGGTCACCTTCCCCCCCCCCCACGTGTGGTCGGCGTTTTGATTGGTCGTTGCAGACCCCCCCACCTCCCCCACAGTGTCCCGCGATTGACCAATAGGATCGCTGACCGGGCACCCCCCCCCCCCCCCCCCCGACGTGGGGCCGCCGCGCTCTGATTGGTCCCGCCCCCCCCCCCCCCGCACTCACCAGGGAGGTGGTGCGGACGCCCCCGGGCTCAGTCGGTCGGTCGGGCGGAGGGGGAGCAGGAGGATGGCGGCGGGACGGTGCCGCCGCTTGGGCAGCGCGTCCCGCCTGGGCCGGGAGCTGCTGGCCGCCGTCGACACCTTCCTGCTGGACTGCGACGGCGTGCTGTGGGACGGGCCGCGGGCCATCGGCGGCGCCGCCGAGCTGCTGGGCGGCCTGAGGGCCAGCGGCAAGCGCGTCTACTTCGTCAGCAACAACTGCAGCCGCTCCCGGGACGCGGTGGTGGGAAAGCTCGGGGCTTTGGGCCTGCAGGCCGGTCCCGAGCAGGTCTACAGCACGGCCCGCTGCTCGGCTCTCTACCTGGGCGGCGCGGACCCCCTCCACCGCAAGGTCATAAGGAATAGGATCAGAGTTAGACCATTCGGCCCATCTAGTCTATTCCAACATTCAATCATGTCTATACTCGCCTTATACTCGCTAGAATTTAGGAGATTGAGAGGGGATAGGCTGGGTGAGTGGGAAAATGTTTGGCAGATGCAGTATAATGTGGATAAATGTGAGGTTATCCACTTTGGTGGCAAAAACAGGAAAGTAGACTATTATCTAAATGGTGGCCGATTAGGAAATGGGGAGATGCAGCGAGACCTGGGTGTCATGGTACACCAGTCATTGAAAGTAGGCATGCAGGTGCAGCAGGCAGTGAAGAAAGCGAATGGTATGTTAGCATTCATAGCAAAAGGATTTGAGTATAGGAGCAGGGAGGTTCTACTGCAGTTGTACAGGGTCTAGGTGAGACCACACCTGGAGTATTGCGTACAGTTTTGGTCTCCAAATCTGAGGAAGGACATTATAGCCATAGAGGGAGTACAGAGAAGGTTCACCAGACTGATTCCTGGGATGTCAGGACTTTCATATGAAGAAAGACTGGATAGACTCGGCTTATACTGGCTAGAATTTAGGAGATTGAGGGGGGGATCTTATAGAAACGTACAAAATTCTTATGGGGTTGGACAGGCTAGATGGAGGAGGATTGTTCCCGATGTTGGGGAAGTCCAGAACAAGGGGTCGCAGTTTAAGGATTAAGGGGAAATCCTTTAAGACCGAGATGGGAAAAACATTTTTCACACACAGAGTGGTGAATCTCTGGAACTCTCTGCCACAGAGGGTAGTTGAGGCCAGTTCATTGGCTATATTTAAGAGGGAGTTAGATGTGGCCCTTGTGGCTAAAGGGATCAGGGGGTATGGAGAGAAGGCAGGTACGGGATACTGAGTTGGATGATCAGCCATGATCATATTGAATGGCGGTGCAGTCTCGAAGGGCCGAATGGCCTACTCCTGCACCTATTTTCTATGTATCATGGCTGATCCATCTCTCCCCCATAACCCCTGACACCCGTACTAATCAAAAATCTCATCTATCTCCGCCTTAAAAATATCCACTGACTTGGCCACGGCCTTCTGTGGCAAAGAATTCCACACATTCACGACCCTCTGGCCGAAGAAATTCCTCCTCGTCTCCTTCCTGAAGGAACATCCTTTAATTCTGAGGTTGTGACCGTAGGCGGCGCGGCGGTAGAGTTGCTGCCTCACAGCGCCGGAGACCCGGGTTCGATCCTGACCACGGGTGCTGTCTGTACGGAGTTTGTAAGTTCTCCCTGTGACCCACGTGGGTTTCCTCCGAGATCTTTGGTTTCCTCCCGCACTCCAAAGACTCGCAGGTTTGCAGGTTAATTGGCTTGGTATAAATGTAACAATTAATAATAATAATAATTCATTTTATTTGCTGGTGCCTTTCTAACACCCAAGGACACCTTACAAGACATAAAATCACAAAAATACAAAACACATAGTCGGAATAAATTAAATATAAAAACACCACAATACACAAATCAAGGACAGAATTCAATTACAAAAGCACAAAAAGAAAATCAGAAACGCAATTGTCCCTAGTGTGTGTGTTTAGGATAGTGCTAGTGTGCGGGGATAGCTGGTCGGCGTGGGCCAAAGGGCATGTTTCCGCGCTGTATCTCTAAACTTTAAAAGATTCTAGTCCCTAGATTCTCCCACTAGTGGAAACATTCTCCCCCCCCCACCCCCACCCATCCACTCTATCCAGGCCTTTCACTATTTGGTAGCTTTCAGTGAGGTCCTTCTAAATATCCTTCTAAATATCGTCTGCTTTGAAGATGGTGCCCAACACAGGTGACTATTTACATGCTAGCCACAGAAGCAGATCTACAAACTCACATTACAATTGCTCCACTCTCTTAAATCCCTATTCCCACAGCAACATTTCTTCTGTACACTGAAAATGAAAACTGCACACCTCCTGATTCAGCAACAGTTTCTTCCCAGCTGTTATCAGGCAACTGAGCCATCCTACCACAACCAGAGAACAGTCCTGAAACATTGGACTACATATATATAGTGGAGACCATTGGACTATCTTTGATCGTACTTTACTGGCTTTACCTTGCACTACTCATTATTCCTTTATCATGTATCTGTACACTGTGAATAGCTCGATTGTAATCATGTATAGATTTTCCGCCGACTGGTTAGGTCATAGGAGTAGAATTAGGCCATTCGGCCCATGAAGTCTACTCCGCCATTCAATCATGGCTGATCTATCTCTCCCACCTAACCCCATTTTCCTGCCTCTCCCCATAACCCCTAACACCCGTACTAATCAAGAATCTATCTATCTCTGTCTTAAAAATATCCACTGACTTGGCCTCCCCAGCCTTCTGCGGCAAAGAATTCCTCATCCCCTTCCTCAAAGAACGTCCTTTAATTCTGAGGCTGTGACCTCTAGTCCTAGACTCTCCCACTAGTGGAAACATCCCCTCTATCCAAGCCTTTCACTATTCCGTATGTTTTATAGACAATAGGTGCAGAAGTAGGCCATTCGGCCCTTCGAGCCAGCACCCGCCATTCATTGTGATCATGGCTGATCATCCCCAATCAGTACCCCGTTCCTGCATTCTCCCCATATCCCCTGACTCTATTTTTAAGAGCCCTATCTAGATCTCTCTTGAAAGCATCCAGAGAACCTGCCTCCACCGCCCTCTGAGGCAGAGAATTCCACTGAAGTTTTAATGAGGTCCCACCTCGCTCTTCTAAACTCCAGCGAGTGCAGGCCCAGTGCCGACAAATGCTCATCCTATGTTAACCCGCTCGTTCCCAGGTCTACGTGCTGGGCAGCCAGGCCCTGTGTGGGGAGCTGCGCGCTGCTGGCCTGCGGGTGTCGGGCGGACCGCCCGGATCGGGAGAGGAGGAGGAGGAGGAAGAGGGGCTGCCCTTATCCCGCTGCAACCTCGACCCCGAGGTGGGCGCTGTGCTGGTCGGCTACGACGAACGTTTCAGCTTCGTGCGGCTGGCCAAGGCCTGCAGCTACCTGCGGGACCCCCGGTGTATGTTTGTGGCCACCAACCCAGACCCCTGGCATCCCGTGGGTGGAGGCACCGTGGTCCCAGGTGAGCAGGTCTCTGTATTTGGGGGACAACATGTTTACTGTGCGTATGTATGTGTATATCCCCATCTATAACATCTATATATCTCTCGCTTATATATCTATATATCACTTGCATATCTATACATCTAACACACACACACACACCTGAAGAAGGGTCACGATCCCAAACGTCACCCATTCCTTATGACCCAAACCATCACCTATCCACATTCAACTGCCTGACCAGCTGAGTTACTCCAGTACTCTATGTTTAAGAAGGAACTGCAGATGCTAGAAAATCGAAGGTAGACAAAAATACTGGAGAAACTCAGCGGGTGAGGCAGCATCTATGGAGCGAAGGAAATAGGCAACGTTTCATGTCGAGACCCTTCTTCGGACTGATGTGAGGGTGGGGGGGGGGAAAGAAGAAAGGAAGAGGCGGAGACAGTGGGCTGAGGGAGAGCTGAGAAGGGGAGGTGAAAGCAAGGACTACCTGAAATTGGAGAAGTCAATGTTCATACCGCTGGGGTACAAACTGCCCAAGTGAAATATGAGGTGCTGCTCCTCCAATTTACGGTGGGACTCACTCTGGCCATGGAGGAGGCCCAGGACAGAGAGGTCGGATTCGGAATGGGAGGGGGAATTAAAGTGCTGAACCACAGGGTGATCAGGTTGGTTATTGTGAACCGAGCAGAGGTGTTGGGCGAAGCGATCGCCAAGTCTACGCTTGGTCTCACTGATGTAGAGCAGCTGACACCTGGAGCAGCGGATGCAATAGATGAGGTTGGAGGAGGTGCAGGTGAACCTCTGCCGCACCTGGAAAGACTGCTTGGGTCCTTGGATGGAGTCAAGGGGGGAGGTAAAGCGACAAGTGTAGCATTTCCTGCGGTTGCAAGGGAAAGTGCCCGGAGAGACGGTGGTTTGGGTGGGAAGGGATGAATTGAACAGGATTATTTGTTGTTTGTGACAGCTGGTAGGGTGGAAGGTGAGGACAAGGGGGATTCTGCCCTTGTTACGAGTGGGGGGTTGGGGAGTGAGAGCAGAGTTATGGGGTATAGAAAAGACCCTGGTGAGAGCCTCATCTGTAGTAGAAGAGTGGGACCCCCGTTCCCTGAAGAATGAGGACATCTCCGATGCTCTGGTGTGGACACCTCATCCTGGGTGCAGATGCGGCGTAGACGGAGGAATTGGGAGTAGGGATAGAATCCTTACAGGAAGCAGGGTGGAAAGAAGTGTAGTCCAGATAGCCATGGGTACTCTATGTTCTACGCAAGAAGTGTAGTCCAGATAGCCAGTACTCTATGTTTACGCAAGATTCCAGCATCTTCAGTTCCTCGTCTGCGTTTAAAAATGGAAGCCGTTGGTGAGACCGTATTTATAGTATTGTGTTCAGTTCAGGGCACCGTGTTATAGGAAAGATGTTAAGCCTGAAAGGGTTCTCAGAAGATTTACAAGGATGTTGCCAGGACTAGAGGGTCTGAGCTATAGGGAGAGGTTGAGTAGGTTGGGACTCTATTCCATGGAGTGCAAGAGGATGAGGGGAGATCTTATAGCGGTGTGTGAAATCATGAGAGGAATAGATCGGGTAGATGCACGGAGTCTCTTGCCCAGAGTAGGGGAATCGAGGACCAGAGGACACAGGTTCGTGGTGAAGGGGAAAAGATTTAACAGGAATCTGAGTGTTAACTTTTTCACACAGAAGGTGGTGGGTGTATGGAACGAGCTGCCGGAGGAGGTAGTTGAGGCTGGGACTATCCCAACGTGAAAGAAACAGTTAGACAGGTACATGGATAGGACAGGTTTGGAGGGATATGGACCAAGCGCAGGCAGGTGGGACTAGTGTAGCTGGGACATGTTGGCCGGTGTGGGCAAGTTTGGCAGAAGGGCCTGTTTCCACATTCTTATCACTCTATGACACTATGAGAAGCAAGGAACTGCAGATACTCGGGTAACTCAGCAAGTCAGACAGCATTAGTGTTGGACCCGCTGAGTTGCTCCTGCACTTTGTGTCAACATTTTAAAGTAACCTACTTTTTTTGGTTTGTATCTCTCTCCCGCCAGATCTGAAGCCACTGACTCCCAGCGCTGTCGACGGAGAGACCGAAGGTCAGATCACCTGCACAGTGCGGCCAGGTATGAACGTAATATGAAGTGGGCTGTCAGCATATGAGCCTACTTCCAGGAGTGAGTTAATGAACTGCGGCCCTTCCCTATTCAGGATCTATTGTCATTCCAAGACCAGGAAGACCCCTCTGGAAAAAGGCAAGATACAAATGGTCATATTGTTTTTTGTCTTGCTTGCATGCTGTGAATTCTTGAAACGGATTTGCTGACCCCTTTGACTGTCTTGGTAGCGGTAGAGTTGCTGCCTCACAGCGCCAGACACCCGGGTTCAATCCTGACTACAAGTACTTTCTGTACGGAGTTTGTACATTCACCCCGTGACCCTGTGTTTTCTTCAGGTGCCTCCCACACTCCAAAGACGTGCAGGTTTGTAGGTTAAATGGCTTCGGTAAATTGTCCCTAGTGTTCAGAATAAAACTAGTGTCATGTTCATAAGTGATAGGAGCATAATTAGGCCATTCGGCCTCTCAATTCTACTTCGCCATTCAATCATGGCTGATCTATCTCTCCCTCCTAACCCCATTCTCCTGCTTTCTTCCCATAACTGAAAAAGTTCACTTAAAAGATAGACAAAGTACAAATTCTTAAGACCATACAAAGCTTTAATTTAACGTCTGACGGGTGTGAACTGAGAGACCCAGAGGCAACAGGTTCTCACGTCTGAATCTCCAGCAGCACACACAAAGAAATACCAGAACACCGAAGCTTATATACGTACCGATATAAAACAATTTGCATGATATAATGACAAAAAAACCATCATCCACCTCCAAATATGGAGTTGTTTTTCACTCTTTGCCAAAAGCCAGTTACCCCAATGGAATTCTCTGGGCCCCTTCTTATCTGATTAACCTCTTCAACTTACATAAAAAACTTGTAAGAGAGCTGCGAACTATTCAACTTAAAGGGAAAAAAACCTGGCATGATAGGAGTTGTCCAAATCCCATCATGCATTACAATTGGCCTTTTACATCAGGAAAGTTTAAATATGACAACAATCAATTAATAACTAACTCTTTCATTCCTCCCTTTTATCATGTAATGATAACACTACAGTCCTTGGTTAGTACATAGTAAAGGCTTCAGACATTTCAGTACATAGATTAAGATAATGATCAGCAGTACAATCGATCCATAATGTATTACCATTCCCCATATTCCTCCAAACATACTAAATGGCCACCATTCTACACCCTTATTAAAGTTATGCATTTCCTCCCCTACCTCTGTAATCTTCTTTATTTCTGCAGTAATATGTGCTGCTAAATCTGTAATGTTAGAAGATTCATCAGGGATGTAAGTACAGCATTCACGCCCCATAATAGCACATGTACCCCCTTTCTCTGCCAGAATCTCAGTAAGGTTAAGTGGTATTGTTATGAGGGGTATTCCTTCTCCACCATTATATGGGATGAGCGTACACAACCAGCATACATTTATTATTACGAAGGGCAAATTCAAAACTCATAAACAAAAACAGATTATTTCACCAAGTCCAGTCCATATGGGCCAACCCCAGAATATAAAAGAGGGTCAATAGCCCCATTGTCCTTTTTGGTTCTCCGAACTGTTTAAAGTCAATCAGATGAATCCAACGCGGTGATCTTCAATCTTCTTGGCGGTTGATGTTGTTGATACCACTTGGTACAGTTCCGTCCCAATGCCTTATCAGTATGTAGTCTGACAGTATGAACTCGTCCCTGTGTTCAACTGGTAGTGGTATCTGCACTTCTTGTACCTTAGAATGCAGACCTGGCAAGGCATCGGTTAATTGCTGTGTATATTAATTAGTTAATCACTGAGGGCCTGTAGGTGAAACTTCCACACGTGAGTCGCACCACCAGTGGGTACGTAGCCTGTGGTCACCCTCAGTCCATAGCATCCTTCCCACAACTCGCAGTCACCCAGCCCTGCGTCACCTGCAAATCTACCAATGCCACCATCACATTGCATTACATCGGCATACTCAGTTTCTCGCAGATCTGATGGCTATCAATGTCCCAAGATAGGCGAGAAATAGCGACATGTCCATCGCAATCTAT
Source organism: Malacoraja senta (assembly GCA_038087875.1). Taxonomy (NCBI): domain Eukaryota; kingdom Metazoa; phylum Chordata; class Chondrichthyes; order Rajiformes; family Rajidae; genus Malacoraja; species Malacoraja senta. The sequence goes on along the minus strand of JAXLNO010005266.1, from coordinate 133,041 downwards.
CCTAGAAAGGGATTTCTTAAAAGAAAGAAGTTAACATTTTATCTTTTTGGCACCATACTGACAATCTTACAGTGGTGAAAGTGAACCCACGCATGTCTCCCCTCCACCTTTTCTGCGGTAGGGGTTGTTAGAAGGACCTGGTAATGCCCTTCCCACCGAATGTCCCGAATCTTCCTCATCCAATTCCTGATTATTACACAAGTACCAGGTTCAATTTTAGACATAGTGGTTCTATTGTACATCCTTCAATGCCCTGGTTAACGATAAAATATAATTAGTCATTTCCATTGTCATGTGATGAAAGTGAACAGCCTTTGGAGCATTCTGGTTCCATGTTGCCCCCAGTGGATGGTCATATAAAATCTCTGCTGAATTCCTTTTATTGTCATTCAAACAATTCAAACAAACAGAAGTTTGAACAGATTTTCGTTCCCTGTAGTCATAACAGCAAAAACAAAACACACAGTTCCACACAACATCCAGCACAGTGAATCTCCAAACACCTCCTTACTGTGATGGAACGCAAAAGTCCTATTTCCCTCTCTCCCTTCTTATCTGTTCCACTGGAGAAAGCCTGTCCCAAGAGAAATACAAGCAACATGATCTAGTGAAGTATCTCAGCAAGCAATGTAATATCAATTAGCTCTTTCATGCCTTGTGTTTCATTTTGGCCAAAAATGTCACACAAAACAATTCAATTGTCACAACACAAAATTTTGCACATCAAAATAAAGTCCACAATAGACCTACACAAAACTCAGTATTTAGAACCACAGAAGTTAACAATGCAAAAAAAGGTATTTGATTTAAATACTCCAATTCTGAAGAATCTGAGTGTGCCCCTTTAATTGAAAGCACTGAACCGCATCGGAATTCTCAGTGGAATCCTTATCAGTAGAGAAAAAAACAGTCAAACTGCTGCTTCGAGGTGATCAATGTTAAAGCCCCCAGACATTGCCATGTGTTAAAGGGACACACACAACTATTGTTTCAAACAGAAAGCTCTTTAAACATTTATAACAAATAACACATTTGCACATTTTTCTCTTAAGTCATGATCCAAAAACACACTCCACATAGCTTCAAAGTGTAACACAGGTATCAAAGACTTCAAACCTGATTAGTTTTTTTATCATAGCAACAAGAATGAAAAAAAAACTATTTACACCAAGGGACCCCATGCATTTCAGTCTCTTAAAGGAACCCATACACATACACAAAAGAATGTACAAAAGCCATTTGCAAAAGCAGTTCATACTATATTTACTTCAAAGACGTCTCTTTGTAATCTACTTTCCCTTTTTCTGACAAAACCCTAATTTTTTTTTCCCACCAAAAACTTGCTTTCAAAAAGTTTACAAGAAAGATTTTACAAGCTGCTGTTTTTTTATTAGCTCTGGGAGGACTGAGGTCACAATTGTGGTTATAACGTCTTTTAATTGTGAAAGCCTTCTTGTTGAAACAAGAAAATTAAGTTGGAAATAAAACCCGTTACAGCATTTTCCTTCCACCATAAATCTTCACAATGATAGGCAGCAGGGTAGGATGGTCCAATTCCCTGTCAGTCAGGATCCTGGACTCTGTGATTGGACATGATCCAGATCGTGATTAGTCAGATTTCCCATCACTCAAAGTCTGGCCACACCCACTGAAGTGGCGACCAATCAGACTCAAAGTCTGACCACACCCAATAAGATATCAAATTCCACAGACAAAGACCCACATTCTCATCCGAGGCTTAGCAATGCAAGGTTGCCTGCCATCCTGTTGCTCTGTGCCAAAGGCTATTCAAATCTTGAAGGCAGGTTTGTTTCAACTCTCAATGTTGAATTTAATACTGTTTCTCTTCTCCTGCCTCAGTCCTTACTCCCTTCCTTTTCTTCGTCTACTTTAGTCAGGAAATGTTTAATTCTGTCCGAATTTCCCCGCCAATTTCCCCTATTTTGCTTTGTCAGAAAAAGGGATCCCATCACCTTTTCTCATTTCCTAACCATGTGGTCAGCTTGTAACTTAATATTCTAAATTTCTTATTATACTTAAAATTCAAATAACACATTTGTTGGACGGGGGTTTACCCCTCACTGTTATCCAGAGCATTCCCCATAGATAGATAGAGAGAAAGAGAAAGAGAAAGCAGACTTCACTTTCTTTACCTCTTTGATATACGACCCAAGTGTTTCAACGAAGCAGACCCGCTAACCGAGACCCCCGTTTCTCAACCTGGCAGACTTCTTACTCTTTATTAATTCCGAATCGTTCCAAATATATCAACCAGTCCGACTCGCTACTCGAGACCCCAGTTTCTCAATTTGGCTGATTTTTTAATATACAACGCCACTTATTTCTCAATCCGACAACTCCCCGGATGTTTCAATAAGCCAGACGCACACCTCACCTCCCGTATCTCAACCCGACAAAACACGGATGTCTCAACGAGGCCGATAAGCCCTTAGTAGAGAGAAAAGAAAAAAAACAAAGAGAGATAGACAGAGAGAGAGAAAGAGAAACCACTCACGTCCTTCTTAAGATACACAAGCCCTTCTTAAAAATACAAGCACAAGTCTGTCTTAAAAATACATACACAAAATTCATACGTAAAAATACATACACAATTCACAATTGGTCTTACCTTTGTCTATCTCTAAGAACCTCGGCAGGGAACCAACGCAACGTCTGATGAAGGATCACCTATGTTCCCAGGAATGTCAAGGGGTCGGTTGCAACGGACCGATTAGAGCTCAGTTTTCTCCCTTGCCAAACCCGGTAACATCTGCAACCTCAAGCTCATTCAGCTGTTGATGGTGTCCCAGCGAGACCTGCGCGACTACGCCAATGAAAAAGTTCACTTAAAAGATAGACAAAGTACAAATTCTTAAGACCATACAAAGCTTTAATTTAACGTCTGACGGGTGTGAACTGAGAGACCCAGAGGCAACAGGTTCTCACGTCTGAATCTCCAGCAGCACACACAAAGAAATACCAGAACACCGAAGCTTATATACGTACCGATATAAAACAATTTGCATGATATAATGACAAAAAACCATCATCCACCTCCAAATATGGAGTTGTTTTTCACTCTTTGCCAAAAGCCAGTTACCCCAATGGAATTCTCTGGGCCCCTTCTTATCTGATTAACCTCTTCAACTTACATAAAAAACTTGTAAGAGAGCTGCGAACTATTCAACTTAAAGGGAAAAAAACCTGGCATGATAGGAGTTGTCCAAATCCCATCATGCATTACAATTGGCCTTTTACATCAGGAAAGTTTAAATATGACAACAATCAATTAATAACTAACTCTTTCATAACCCCTGACACCCGTACTAATCAAGAATCTTTCTCTGCTTAAAACTATCCACTGACTTGGCCTCCACAGCCTTCTGTGGCAATGAATTCCACAGATTCACCACCCTCTGACTAAAGAAATTCCTTCTCAATCAATGTGGGGGTGATCGTGGGCTGGTGCGGACTCGGTGAGACAAAGGCCTGTTTCCACCCTCTATCTCGAAACTAAACTCTCCATTTTGTTCGATTAAACCTATCACTTAAGCAAATGATGTCTAAAAGTGAGCAGTTCTAAACTAGAGCCTCTCTGTGGCTGGAAGGCGTTTTACCATACCCCGGGACTGAGAGGAGGCACTATTCAAAACCTGGTCTTGCCTTTCTTTTTGCTTTCCAGTTGACATCAGTCTGAAGAAGGGTCCCCTTCCCTTAAAACGCTCCCTTTCCATTTTCCTCCACGGATGCTGCCTGACCCGCTGAGTTCCTGCAGCGCTCTCTTTTGCTGGAGTTTCCAGGTTGCTAAATTGACTGAGATCTGGATGGTGTTATTTGGTTGTGTCGGAAGGAACTGCAGATGCTGGTTTAAATCGAAGGTAGACACAAAATGCTGGAGTAACTCAGCAGGACAGGCAGCCTCACTGCAGAGAAGGAATGGGTGACGTTTCGTGTCAAGACCCTTCTTCAGACTGTTACTGGGTTCACTCTCTTCTCCAACTCCGAAGAACAGGCCATTTGCACCCAAGACACTTTCCCATTCACCACAAGCTGGTTTCTTAATTTTTTTCTTTAGACTTCGAGGTACCATGCAGAACAGGCCCTTCGTCCCACAGGGTCCATGCCCGACCAGCGTTCACCCTGCACACTAACCTACACACACTAAGGACAATGTTACAACTTGCCAAACCCAATTAACCTCCAAATCCACATGTCTTTGGAGTGTGAGAGGGTGACAGGAAGAACGTACAAACTCCATACAGACAGTACCCATAATCAGGATCAAACCTGTGTCCCAGGCAGCAATTGTACTGTTGCACCACCTTAATGTCCTGGAGTAAGCTGAGATGCAGGCTGGATTATTACAGAGATGAAGCAATTGGGAAGAGGGAAGTGGGGATACAATGGCTGGAACTAGAACTGGAATAAGAGCACACGTCCAGATTCAGGGACTGTTTCTTCCCCGCTGTTATCAGGCAACTGAAGCATCCTACCACAACCAGTGAGCAGTCCTGAACTACTATCTAACTCGTTGGAGACCCTCGGACTATCCTTGACCAGACTTTGCTGGCTTTACCTTGCACTAAACATTATTCCTTATCATATGCTGAGAGAATGGAGTAGCTGGGCTTGTACACTCTGGAGTTTAGAAGGATGAGAGGGAATCTCATTGAAACATATAAGATTGTTAAAGTTTTTGGACACGCTAGAGGCAGGAAACATGATCCCGATGTTGGGGGAGTCCAGAACCAGGGGCCACATTTTAAGAAAAGGAGTAAGCCATTTAGAACGGAGACGAGGAAACACTTTTTCTCACAGAGAGTGGTGAGTCTGTGTGGAATTCTCTGCCTCAGAGGGTGGTGGGGGCAGGTTCTCTGGATGCTTTCAAGAGAGAGCTAGATAGGGCTCTTAAAAATAGCGGAGTCAGGGGATATGGGGAGAAGGCAGGAATGGGGTACTGATTGGGGATGATCAGCCATGATGACATTGAATGGCGGTGCTGGCTCGAAAGGCGGAATGGCCTACTCCCGCACCTATTGTCTATGTATCTGTACAATGTAAATGGCTCGATTGTCATCATGTATTGGCTTTCCACTGACTGGATAGCACGCAACATCAAGTTTTACACTAGCTCGATGCACATGATGATAAACTGAAACTGAACGTCCCGTCCTCTCTCCCTCTCTCTCCCCCTCCCTCCCTCCCAGGCACGGGCAGCCTGACGGCGGCCATAGAGGTGGGCTCGGGCCGCAAGGCGGTGGTGATCGGCAAGCCCAGCAGGTTCATGTTCGACTGCATCAACGGGACGGCGGGTGCCGCGCCCCTGGACCCCGCCCGCACCCTGATGGTGGGCGACCGCCTCGACACTGACATCCTGTTCGGCGCCAACTGCGGAGTGCGGACGGTGCTGACCCTGTCCGGGGTGTCCACCCTGCAGGAGGCCCAGGACAACATGGCCAGCGCGATGCCCGACCGCCGGAGAATGGTCCCCGACTTCTATGTGGACAGCGTCGAGGATTTCCTCCCCCTGCTGACCGGATGACTGGACGCGAGGGAACCGTTGGAGGAGGAGGTGACCCCTGCCATCCCACCCGGGTACTGGGGTGTGTCCATGTAAGATCCCCTCTCATCCCAGTGAATACAAGCCCAGTCGACCCAGTCTTTCATCATATGTCAGTCCCGCCATCCCGGGAATTAACCTGTTAATCCTACACTGCACTCCCTCAATAGCAAGAATGTCCTTCCTCAAATCAGGAGTCAAAACGGCACACAATACTCCAGGTGATGTCTCATCAGGGCCTTGTACAACTGCAGGAGGACCTCCTTGCTCCTAAACTCAAATCCTCTCGCTATGAAGGCCAACATGCCCTTGGCTTTCTTCACTGCCTGCTGTACCTATATGCTGACTTTCAGTGGCTGATGTACAAGGACACCCAGGTCTCGTTGCATCTCCCCTTTTCCTAGTCTGACAGGGTGACTGGGGGAAAGGGACCCCGGTGCCAAACAGCAGCGGTCGGGGTGACCCCGCCATCTGAACCGGGTACTGGTGCCAGCGAATGTGGGCGCAGCCAACCGCACACTAACAGCGGCCATGCCTCTGCCCTGGAGCGCCGCACAAACCAGACCTTGGATTGACTGAAAGAGGAGCAAGAATGGTTCCCAGTGAAGGGAACTGATCCTTTTCTAATCCTGACTAAATAATAAAGTATGAAGTGCTGCTAAATCACTTGTTTTGTCATTTAAAGTGGCGGGGTTGGGAGCATACATGTCATAGAGTGATCCAGTGTGGAAACAGGCCCTTCAGCTCAACTTCCCCACGCCAACCAACATGTCCCATCTACACCAGCCCCACCTGCCTGCGCTTGGTCCATATCCCTCCAAACCTGTCCTATCCATGTACCTGTCTAACTGTTTATTAAACGTTGGGATAGTCCCAGCCTCAACAACCTCCTCTGGCAGCTTGTTCCATACACCCACCACCCTTTGTGTGAAAAAGTTACCCCTCAGATTCCTATTCAATCTTTTCCCCTTCACCTTGAACCTATGTCCTCTGGTTCTTGATTCCCCTACTCTGGGCAAGAGACTCTGCATCTATTCCTCTCTTGATTTTATACACCTCTATAAGATCACCTCCTGCGCTCCAAGGAATAGAGTCCCAGCCTGCTCAACCTCTCCCGACAGCTCATACCCTTGAGTTCTGGCAACATCCTCGTAAATCTTCTCTGCACCCTTTCCAGCCTGGTAATATCTTTCCTATACCATGGTGCCCTGAACTGAAGAAAGCACTCCAAATGCAGCCGCACCAACACCTTGTACAACTGCAACGTGTCCTTTTGCCATGTCCTGCATTCATCCATCCGTCTATTGGCAGCCAAGCCATTGCTCCTAACCACTGGCAACTTCCCCTCATTGTGGCTATGAGTGCAAGCTCTTGATCCATGGAGGAACTAACCAATGGATGACAGTGGTGCAGTATGGAATTGGGCCCCTTGGCCAACGAAGACCAGTTTTCCTAGTCCTGCCTCATTGAGAATAAAAGTTGGGAGGTTGTTACAGTTGTACAACAGTTGTGAGATTGGCCATCTCACCTGGCCTAGGCGCCACGTTTTCTGGAGGACGTCTGTGTGGGGGAGGGGTTTCAAACCCGCTCTCGTAATTTTGTCCGGATTAAAGAAGGTGCAAACTCCGTACAGACAGCACCCGGTGGCGTCATGTTAGACTAACAGACGTGCACCCAGCTCCTCTCCCGAAAAACTTCACGATTTATCGTGTAAAACGGGTCCGAAAATCGGGATTGTTTTTAAAAACCTTACCGGAGCTTCTGGTTACCGCGCTGATGACGTCATCGTTAAACGCGATGTTTTAAACGGTGGTTTGAAGCCCTTTAAATGAGTAAATTGACTCCAGCTGTGAGCCCTCAGAGAGCTGTGAATAAACTGTCGAAACAGTTCGAAACTGAAGTTACCTCTGAAGTCTCTGAAGTGGCTGCAGAAATGGATACAAGATCTAAGAAAGACTTTGATGACTTGAAAAAATCAATGAAAAATTTGAAAGATGAGATCTCGGATAATAGGGTGGAAGATAAGAAGGAAATGAAGGAAAATTCGGCAAAAATGATGGAAGGAATGCAGAAGATGATGAAGGATTTAAATGCTGGTAACCAGAAGAATATGACGGATTTACTGGACACTATGAATAAACGAATTGATGAGGTGAAAGATGGACTATCAGAGAAAATGGATAAGATGGATGTAATTACTACGGATAAGTTCACGGCTGTACTTGAAACAGTAGCTGCAAGTATGCAGACAATCACGGAATTGGAGAAAAATACGGCACGACTGGTTGAAGACATGGCGAAATTGAGGCAAGAACATGAGCAAATGAGGCGAGAAAACGAACAAGCATCACTACAAATGGGGACTCAATTAGAGAAAGTCTCATTCAAATGCCTGGACCTGGAAGCTCGTTCTAGACGCCAGAATCTGAGGATTCTTGGTGTTTCAGAGGGGGCAGAAGGGGAACAGGTACGTGAATTTGCCATGGGCTTGTTGAAACAACTGTTGAATCTTCCCAAGGAACCGAAAATCGAAGTGGCTCATCGTGTCCCAAGATTTGGAAAAAGATTTGATGCGGGAAAAGCTTATCCACGACATATTATAGTGAAATTTCGAGACACTGCAGAACTGGAATATGTTATGACCCATATCAAATATGGTGTACAATTACGGCTGGACAAAGACACTATTAAGATATTCAGGGACTACCCACATGAAATTGTGCAAAAAAGAAACAAATTTGATAAGGTTAAAGATCTTTTAAGAGGGAGAGAAGGGGTCAGATTCGGGGTTTTTTATCCCGCTAAAATGCGTATTTCTTTTAATGGTCTTGAAAAGTCATTTGTTAAGCCTGAAGACGCTTTCAAATATGCCCAAACGATTGTTGAAAGACAGAAATAAAAGGGAGCTTTGGCAGATCCGAATAATTCTCAGCTATGTTTTGTCTGGGGATAGTTACATTGTTATCTCCGGAATGTTGAAGCAAGGACATTTTCTGTTCAAAACGTGTAAACAACTTTATAACGGGATATGAATTAGAAAATAATTGCTTATTGATTAAAATGTTATAACCAATTGTAAGAACTTATCCTATTAACAACTTTAAAAGTTATGCAGGTTAGATTAGAATACTAACAAAAAAAACAAAAAAATAATGAACTAACATACTAATATGAATTTTTAATAAATTGTAACCTTGTCTATAAGCGGGAGGAGGGGATGAGAAACGAGCTCCTGGCTTATGTCCAGGAGCACGTCTCGTTAACCCCTTCAACCAACAGCTGATTCTTATTGAAATCAAAAATATTGGTTTAATAATTAAACTCTGATATATATATATGTTATAAGGAAATATCAGGGTAAAATTGTATTATATATATGAATGTGAGGCCTCGTTTTAATATTTTAATATGTTATGATTAACTAAGAGAGCGGAGCGAGTTGAGCAACAACGCAATGGAAGTCAAAATAAGGTTTTTTCCCACCTACAGGTGGGTCACTCGCTACAGTGCCGACTATAGACACTGTAGCCTCACTTTTTTAGTTTTTTTTTTATTACATAAAATCACTTGTTTGTGTTTTGTGTTTAGTGATAAGAATAATATGGACATACCAACAAAAGTTAATAATTCAAAAACTCCCCCAATACCTAAAGACCTGGGATATGGACGCACCACAAGATTCAAAGGTACTATAATTATTCAAAATGCATGACACCACACAAAAGAACCTAGGAGGAGTCTCATTTTGTAGTTGGAATATAAGAGGTATTAATGAACCTATCAAAAGGGGTAAGATATTAGCTCAGCTAAAAATGTATAATTCTGACATTACCTTCCTACAAGAAACACACCTAAAACCTCAGGACCAAGTTAGGCTGAGGGCGAAATGGATAGGTCAAACATACCACTCTTCATTCACTTCAAAATCTAGAGGCACGTCAATTATCATAAGAAAAGGTATACCATTTAAAGCAAAGAATATTATAACAGATATAGAAGGGAGATACCTAATAGTTAATGGAGAAATCCATGACACTCCACTTACTTTGGTAAATATATATGCCCCTAACTTTGATAACCCCCACTTTTTCAATAAAATCTTCAATATAATTGCAGAGTCAAACTATCAAAATGTTATAATAGGCGGAGACTTTAATTGTGTTTTAGACCCGTACTTAGATAAATCAAGTCAAAAACAGAGAGGGAATATGAAATCGAAAACTGGGGAACTCCTCAATACCTACATAAACAACACTAATATAGCAGATGTTTGGAGAATTGTGAATCCAACTGGCAGGGAATATTCGTTTTACTCAATGGTACATAAGACATACTCACGTATAGACTACTTTCTGCTGGATACAAAATTAATCCCCCAAACATCTAATGCAATATATCATACAAATTCAATTTCAGACCATTCTCCACTAACTTTCTTTTTAAAACTGGAAGGATTGTCTAAGAATAATTCATTCTGGAGATTTAACTCTCAAATTTTAAAAGATCCACAAGCGAGTATATATTTAAAAGAACAAATGGAGGTCTTTTTTCAAACAAATGATACTTCAGATATATCGCCTACTTTACTTTGGGAATCTTTTAAAGCATACATTAGGGGTATTATAATTTCATATCAAGCTTTTCAAAATAAAAAGAATAAGAATGAACAAAGACAGTTAGAAGAACTTATTAGACAAATGGATATAGATAATGCTAAAGATCCAACAATAGATAAACATAATAAAATAATAATTTTAAAATTTAAATTAAATAAATTATTATCTGCCAAACTTATAAGACTTTTTCAAATTACAAAACAAGAGCACTTTGAATTTGGGGATAAACCGCATAAACTTTTGGCTCGCCAGCTAAAAAAACGAGAAAAGGAACATACTATACCAAAGATCAAATCAGATAAAGGGGAATTATTAACAACACCGAAGGATATTAATAAAAGATTTGCGCAATTTTACGAGAATTTGTATACATCTAAAACGATAATTGATTCCAATAATATCACAAAGTTCTTGGATACCTGTAATCTTCCAAAGTTAGAGCTGAAGGAACAAGAGGAACTGGGTGCACAAATCTCAATTAAGGAATTAGAAGATACAATAAACTCACTAAAAAATGGAAAAACACCAGGCCCTGATGGATTTACTAATGAATTTTATAAAAACTTTTATGATAAAATAATACCAAGATTACAAAAAATGTACCAATACGCTTTTAAAAAACGAATACTACCTGATACATTAGCGGAATCAACGATTACATTAATACCTAAGAAAAATAAGGATTTAGAAGAACCTGGCTCATATAGAGCTATAGCATTGTTAAACACAGATCAAAAAATATTAGCGAAAACATTAGCCAGAAGATTAAGTAAATACATTAGTAAATTAATAAACCCAGATCAGACAGGGTTTATCCCTAAGAGATACTCTTCTAATAATATGAGACGTCTACTCAACATAATGCACTCACACAAATCTGAAGATCAAGAATTATCAATTATTTCGCTGGATGCTGAAAAAGCATTTGATCAAGTAGAATGGAATTATATGGATAAAGTATTACAAAAATTTCAACTGGGAGAGAATTTTATTTTATGGATTAAGTTACTATATAACAAACCTACAGCTAGAATACTTACTAATAACATGTTATCCTCGAAATTTCAACTATCAAGGGGAAATAGACAAGGATGCTCATTATCACCACAGCTGTTTGCTCTCATTATTGAACCGCTAGCAGAAAAAATTAGAATACACCCTGATATTCATGGATATAATACTAAAGACTCATATAATAAAATATCTTTATACGCGGATGATATATTATTGTATATTACAAAACCTCAAATCACTATACCAAATATATTAAATTTAATTGAAGACTTCGGATCTTTTTCTGGATATAGAATAAATTGGAATAAAAGTGAAATTATGTCAATAAAACCGAAAGATTCAACACATCTTTTAAAATTCCCTTTTAAAATAGCTACAGAAAAATTTAAATATTTGGGAATCGAAATTACCAGAGCATATCAAGGTATGCTCAGGGCAAATTTTGACCCCCTACTTAATAAACTGAATACATTAATTAAATTCTGGAAAACGCTTCCGATGTCTTTAATAGGCCGAATAAACGCAATAAAAATGATCTTTTTACCACAAATTTTATACCTATTTCAATCAATTCCTATATACTTACCTAAGAAGTTTTTTAAAAAACTCGACTCAGATATCACTAATTTTATATGGGACTATAAATCACATAGAATACAAAAAACCCATCTGAATAAATCTAAAGTATTGGGGGGTCTAGCACTACCCAATTTTATGTATTATTATTGGTCAGTAAATATTAAAAACATGATTCAACTGATGGATAACTCCGCCCAGCAAGTAGACTGGATTGTAATGGAGAAAGAGGATTGCTCCTCTAGAAACATTGGAGCGATCCTCCTCTCTCCAATGAAATTGAATAACATAAACTATAATAAGAACCCAATTATTCATAGTACAATCCGTATTTGGAAACAAATAAAACAAAATTTAAAATTAAGAAACTTATCACTTTTATTACCTATAGTCAATAACCCTTCGTTTAGTCCTTCTATTATAGATAAAGCTTATACACAATGGGATAGACTAGGAATTAAAACACTTGGTGACTTGTATGAAACTGGAAAATTACTTTCATTTCAACAATTACAAATAAAATATAAACTCGGAAATAATCAATATTTTAAATACTTTCAAATATGCGACTATTTGAAAAAATATATAAAAGACCATCATAATAACCCAGCAGATGTACTGGACGAGGCAATGCAGACAAAAGCGGAATCAGCAAACTTAATATCATATTTGTACAATATTATCTTAAATGTACAAATACCATCTACGGAGGGTATCAGAAGAGACTGGGAACAAGAGTTAGCTATTAAAATTTCAAAGGAAAGTTGGAATGAATACTTATTAAAAGTACATAAATGCTCGATTAATGTAAGACACACTTTAATACAATTTAAAATTTTACATAGATTATATTATTCGAAAACTAAAATTCATAAAATTTTCCCAAACGTATCATCTATTTGTGATAAATGTCAATCCCAAGAAGCAACTATAGCGCACTCATTTGTCTTCTGCACAAAAATTCAAAAATTTTGGAATGAAATTTTTGAAATCTTTACAAAGTTATTTAAAACAAGACTGATACCCAAAGCAGAATGGATTATCTTCGGAATAACGGAAGATGATCCAGAACTAAATGTGTTTCAAAAGAAATTAATGGATTATGGGTTAATAACTGGAAAAAAGCTAATTCTAAAATTTTGGAAGAAGGCTCCAATACCAACTATAAATATGTGGATTTCAAATATGTTTGAAACACTACACCTTGAAGAGATAAGACTCCTCCTAGCAGGTAAACCAGATCACTTCCACCTGACGTGGTCTGCATTTATAGAATTATTACAAACATAGGGTGCAAAAGTACTTTAAAAAAATAAAAAATTGAGGTCGGGTAAGGGGGGATGATAGTTGAAGAGTTGGTATGTCCTATTTACGTGATGCTCAAAAAAAAAAACATTTGTTTTTCTTTTTTTCTCTCTCTCTTTTCTTTTCTTAGGCCCTATTTCTTAACTCTTTTTCTTTTTGTTTTTAATTTCGCTCTCATAGGGTCCTTGTCCTTTTTTTTTGTTGTTACATTTTCTACACTTTTCTACACTTGCACTTTTTCCTTCACTTTCTTCTCTCTTTCAATCTTTTCTTTCTTTAGTGTAAAAAAAAAAAATAAAGGGAGTACATTAATTGTAAGAAGATATAAATGACGAGTATTAATGTATGTGGCTGTGATGTAATGTACTTCTAATAAATAAAAATTAAAAAAAAAAAAAAGACAGCACCCGTAGTCGGGGTAGAACCCCGGTCCCCGGCGCAGCATTCGCTGTCAGGCGGCAACTCTACCGCTGCGCCACCGTGCTGCCAGATCTATTCCACATTGTCCTTGAACTTCGTCCCCTTTGATGTCTCGTTTTCACACCTTACCCTTCCTTATCTCTGTGTCTCCCTCTCCCCTGACTCTCAGTCTGACGAAGGCTCGACCCGAAACGCCACCCATTAAATTTTTATCTTTGCACGCCTCGTTGTCACCTTCCCCTATCTAATAATAATCTATTCCACATTTTCCTTGAGCTTCGTCCCATTTGATGTCTCGTTTTCACACTTTACCCTTCCATATCTCTGTGTCTCCCTCTCCCCTGACTGTCAGTCTGAAGAAGAGTGTCGACCCGAAATATCACCCGTTCCTTCTCTCCAGAGATGCTGCCTGACCTGCTGAGTTACTCCAGCATTTTGTGTCTTTCTTGGGGGTAAACCAGCATCTGCAGTTCCTTCCTACACATCACAGTAGAGGAAGCAGCTCTTTGGCCCTCAAGGTTTGTGCAGATTATAATGCAAAGTCAAACCAATCGCTGCATGAATATGATCCAGGCACCCACCACCCTCTGTGTAAAAATACGTGCCCCGCACATCTGCTTTAGACTTTGTCCCTCTCACTTTAAAGCAATGTCCTCCGATTGTTGACATTTCCATACCGAACCCCCAGACACACACACACACAGACAACACCCAAGGTCAGGATAGAACCTGGGTCTCTGGCGCTGTGAGGCAGCAGCTCTACCCGCTGCGCCTCTGTGTTCCACCAGGTTTCCAGAATATTGGATAGCCTGACATATACGCAGCGTGACGGATTGTGTCGGATGAACGGGAATTGAACTTAATAGAGGGCGCAGCGGTAGAGTTGCTGCCTCACAGCCCCAGAGACCCGGGTTCGATCCCGACTACGGGTGCTGTCTGTACGGAGTTTGTGCGTTCTCCCCGTGACCTGCGTGGGTTTTCTCCATGATCTTCGGTTTCCTCCCACACTCCAAAGACGTACAGGTTTGTCGGTTAATTGGCGGGTATAAGTGCAAATTGTCCTTAGTGCGTTAACGTGCAGGGATCGCTGGTCGGTGGGCCGAAGGGCCTGTTTCTCCTCTGTATCTCTAATGTAAACTAAACTAACAACATATGGTTCATATGTGACATAGTGACTGACTCCATGATGGCCTGGTTCGGTAAGTCGAACGCCTAATATCAATAGAAGCTGCAGAAAGTGCTGGACATTAAGGTTTTGGTTTATTATTGTCACGTGTACCGAGCTACAGTGAAAAGCACGCTGTCCAAACACATCACAATAGACAATAGGTGCAGGAGTAGGCCATTCGGCCCTTCGAACCAGCACCGCAATGTGCGGGGATTGCTCGTCGGCGCGGACTCAGTGGGCCGAAGGGCCTGTTTCTCCTCTGTATCTCTAAACTAAACTAATAGTCATGTTGTAGGAAGGAATTGTAGATTAAACCGAAGATAGAAATGCTGGAGTAACTCAGCGGGACGGGCAGCATCTCTGGAGAGAAGGAATGGGTGACGTTTCGGGTCGAGACCCTTCTTCAGACAGAGTCAGGGGAAAGGGAAATCAGAGATATGGACAATGATTTATGATCTTTCATTCATTGTTCTATGTCTCTCTACATCATCATTGAAATCTCTCGTTTACCTCTCCCCTGAATTTCAGTCCGAAGAAGCGTCTCGTCCAGAAACGTCACCCATTCTTTCTCTCCAGAGATAGATAATAGACAATACGTGCAGGAGTAGGCCATTTGGCCCTTCGAGCAAGCACTGCCATTCACTGTGATCATGGCTGATCATCCACAATCAGTACCCAGTTCCTGCCTTCTCCCCATATTCCTTGACTCCGCTATCTTTAAGAGCTCTATCTAACTCTCTCTTGAAAGTATCCAGAGAACCGGCCTCCACCGCCTTCTGAGGCAGAGAATTCCACAGACTCACAACTCTCTGTGTGAAAAAGTGTTTCCTCATCTCCGTTCTAAATGGCTTATCCCCTTATTCTTAAACTGTGGCCCCTGGTTCTGGACTCTCCCAACTTCGGGAACATGTTTCCTGCCTCTAGCGTGTCCAAGCCCTTAATAATCTTATATGTTTCAATAAGATCCTCTCTCATCCTTCTAAATTCCAGAGTATACAAGCCCAGCCGCTCCATCCCCTCAGCATATCAAATGACAGTCCCGCCATCCCGGGAATTAACCTTGTGAACCTACGCTGCACTCCCTCAATAGCAAGAATGTCGTTCCTCATGTTTGGAGACCAAAACTACACACAATACTCCAGGTGTGGTCTCACTAGGGCCCTGTACAACTGCAGGAGGATCTCTTTGTTCCTATACTCAACTCCTCCTGTTATGAAGGCCAACATAATAGAGACCAGCCTATTCGCTAACCTGAGAAATTACAGGGCAGAAAATAGGCTGGAAATCAACATCAAAAGTGCTGGAGTAACTCAGCAGGTTAGGCAGCATCGTTTGAGTTTCATGGTTTAGTTTAGAGATACAGCGCGGAAACAGGCCCTTCGGCCCACCGAGACTGCACCGACCAGCGATCCCTGCACACTAACACTATCCAACAAACACTAGAGACAATTTGTATTTACACCAAACCAATTAACCAACAAACCTGCACGCCTTTGGAGTGTGGGAGGAAACCGGATATCCGAGTAAACTCACACAGGTCAAGGGGAGAACGTACAAACTCCATACAGACAGCACCCGTAGTCGTGATCGAACCCGGGTCTCTGGCGCTGTGAGGCAGCAACTCTACCGCTGTGCCACCGTGCCGTCCAGTTTAGTTTAGTTTAGTTTATTATCCTGTGTACCAACGTAGTGAAAAGCTTTTTGTCACAAGCTAACCGGTGAGTGGATAGCCTATACATGACCACAATTGAGCCGTTCACTGTGTACAGATACATGGGAACGGGAATATCGTTTAGTGCAAGATAGAGTCCAGTAAAGTCTGGTTAAAGATAGTCCGAGGGTCGCCAATGGGGTAGATGGGATGTCATAACCGCTCTCTAGCTGGTGAGAGGATGGTTCAGTTGCCTGATAACAGCTGGGAAGAAACTGTCCCTGAATCTGGAGGTGTGCGTTTTCACACTTCTGTACCTCATGCCTGATGGGAGAGGGGAGAAGAGGGGAGTGGGACTGGTCCTTGATTATGTTGCTGGCCTTGCCGAGGCAGTGTGAAGTGTAGATGGAGTTAATGGAAGGGAGGTACACAAAAATGCTGGAGAAACTCAGCGGGTGCAGCAGCATCTATGGAGCGAAGGAAATAGGCAACGTTTCGGGCCGAAACCCTTCTTCAGACTGATAGGGGGTGGGGAGAAGAAAGGAAAAAAGGCGGAGGAGGAGCCCGAGGGCTGGGGGAGGGGAGGAGACATCCAGAGGGCTGATGAAGGGGAGGGGACAGCAAGGGCTAGCAGAATTGGGAGAATTCAATTTTCAAGCCCCCAGGATGTAGACTGCCCAAGCGGAATATGAGGTGCATTTCCTCCAATTTCCGGTGTTGCTCGCTGTGGCCATGGAGGAGACCCAGGACAGAGAGGTCAGATACGGAATGGGAGGGGGAGTTGAAGTGCTGAGCCACCGGGAGGTCAGGTTGGTTATTGCGGACCAACCGGAGGTGTTCGGCGAAACGATCAATGGAAGGGGAGGTTGGTTTGCGTGATGGTCTGGGCTGTTTGTCTGCCTCTCCATCTATCTATCGTCGACAAAAAAAGCTGGAGTAACTCAGCGGGTCAGGCAGCATCTCTGGAGAAAAGGAACAGGTGACGTTTCAGGTCAAAACCCTGCTATTTTCTGTCTGTCGGTCTGTCTCCCTCAGAAAGTCTGTCTAAAGTTCAGTTTAGTTTAGTTTGGTGATACAGTGTGGAAACAGGCCCTTCTGCCCACCGAGTCCGCACCGACCAGCGATCCCTGCACATAAAATGTCTTGAATTTATAGATTAAATCCGGAATAATTTGAGACCATGGTTTATTTGAAAATATAAAATAGCATCACAATAATCACAATACAAGGTACAAAAAGTTGATGCCTGAACTTACAGATTTAGTGATTCCCGCTCCTTGGAGGAGAATCGATCCAGTTTTCGCAGGTAACAAGCTGACACGACTTCTAAAACATACTACGAAAAATATTGATCGGGGATACAGACGACTGCAGATGTTGGAAGCTGGATTTAGAAAAGAGTGCAGGTTGAACTCAGCAGCTCAGGCAGCATGTGTGGTGGGGTAGGATAGGAAGGGGTATAGTTTCAGGTGGAGACCCCCCGTCTCACACCTGAGAGTGTAGAAGAGGCATTGTATGGCTGTATAAAGTGGAATGAAGAGCGTTTGTCAGCACTGGGCCTGTACTCGCTGGCTGCTTAGTAGGATGACGGGGGGGGGGGGACCTCATTGAAACTTACCGAATAGTGAAAGGCCTGGATAGAGTGGATGTGGAGACGATGTTTCCACTAGTGGGAGAGTCTAGGACCAGAGGTCAAAGCCTCAGGATTAAAAGATTTTCCTTTAGGATAGAGGTGAGGAGGAATTTCTTCAGTTAGAGGCTGATGAATGTGGAATTCTTTGCCGCAGAAGGCTGTGGAGGCCAAGTCAGTGGATATTTTTAAGGCAGAGATATAGATAGATTCTTGATTAGTACAGGTGTCAGGGGTTATGAGGAGAAGGCAGGAGAATGGGGTTTGGAGGGAGAGATAGATCAGCCACGATTGAATGGCAGAGAGGACGATGGGCTGAATGGCCTAATTCTTCTCCTATCACGTATGACCTGATGAAGAGGGATCTCGGACCCCATTGAGGGGTGTGTACAAGACATAATTAGTAAGTTTGCAGATGACACTAAAGTGGGTGGCATTGTGTGAATGGTAAGGATGGTTTTCAAAAATTGCAGCAGGATCTTGATCGGTTGGGCAGAGGAATGGTTGATGAAGTTTAATGTGGAGAAATGTGAGGTGTTGCATTTTTGGAATGTCTAACCAGAGCAGGACCTACACAGTGAATGGTAAGGCTCTGGGGAGTGTTGTAGAGCAGAGGGATCTAGGAATGCAGGTGCATGTGATAAAGCTGAATTATGTTAAAAATATAAGAAAAGCTTACAGCTTATATTTAGTCTCAAATCAGGCTTTTCTCCAGTAGAATAATACAGAAAGGCAAGTTAAGTTGCCTCGGGTTTTGGGGTATTGAGATAATAAATACCATAACATTGTCTCCCAAGTGAGGAAGTGACAGAGAAAGAAACAGCTAGTCACATCTTTGAAGTAAGATGCCATGAACCAAATGACCGATGTTTATGAGGGAGGAGGTGATGAGAGAGGAACCAGGGAAGTGGAAAGATAAGATGCCATAAAACAAATGGCCTATGGTTATGAAGGACCAAGTGACAGAGAGGAAACAGCGAAAGAGCTAGGGTGATCTCTTTGAAGATAAAATGACCTAAAACAAATGGCCAATGTTTTTAGTATATCATAACATGTAAACAAAAGGCCTTTGATGTGATGCCTTTTCCTGTACCTCTGAGCATGACTAATGTCTGTGGAATGTGCTAATGTGACAAAGAAACACTATATAATGCGATGTAATTCTGTTGTTCAGAGAAGGGGACCGAGGACAGTCGAGTGTCTACATTGGTCACTTAGCTGGAATTCTCGCTCCCTTCCATCGGCCGATGTTAAGTAAAGTTTTGAACTGGTCTACCAAACAGTTTGTGTGGTGTCTGTTTATTGAGAAGCGAACCTGGTTTAGTAGTTATAAAAGTAACTTTTTCATTGGCGTAGTTATGCAGGCCTCGCTGGGACCACATCAACGGCTGACTGTGCAAGAGGTTGCAGAGGTTGCCAGGATTGGAAGGGAGATAACTGAGCTCTATCGGCCCCCTTGTAAGACCGACTCCCTAGAAACTCCCGGGAACGTCTGTGATCCTTCATCAGAGGTTGATCCAGGTTCCCTGCCGAGGTTCTTAGCAACAGACTAAGGTAAGACCAGTTGGGCTTTATAGGGTTTTTTTAGTGGGGATTGTGTATGTATTTTTAAGACAGACTTGTGCTTGTATTTTTAAGAAGGGCTTGTGTATCTTGTTAAGAAGGACGTGAGTGGTTTCTCTTTCTCTCTCTCTGTCTATCTCTCTTTGTTTTTTCTTTTCTCTCTACTAAGGGCTTATCGGCCTCGTTGAGACATCCGTGTTTTGTCGGGTTGAGATATGGGAGTTGAGGTGTGCGTCTGGCTTATTGAGACATCCGAAGAGTTGTCGGATTAAGAAATAAGTGGCGTTTTATATTACAAAGTTAAACAGTCAGCCAAATTGAGAAACTGGGGTCTCGAGTCGCGAGTCGGCCTGGTTGATATATTTTGCACGTTTCGGAATCAAGCGGTCTGCTTTCTTTTTCTTTTTCTTTTTCTTTTTTTTCTTTCTCTTTTTCTCTATCTAGCTATGGGGAATGCTTTGGATAACAGTGAGGGGGGAACCCCCGTCCAACATATGTGTTATTTGAATCCTAAGTATAATAAGAAATTTAGAATGTTAAGTTACAAGTTGACCAAACGGTTGGGGGATGAAGCCTGGCCAGTAGGGGGCACATGGAATGTCGAGACAATTAAAAAAGCAGAAATGTTGATATGGGAAAGGAAGGCAGGAAAGAAATGGAAGAAGGGAATTAAAACGTGGAAAGCAGAAGCAGAGAAGAAGCATGAGGAGAGTAGAGATCGAAGTTGGATGGATACTGCATGTAAACAAGGGATAGAGTTACAAAATAAGGATGGCACTATGAAAGGATGGAAAGTATTGCAACTAGAATGCCAGTGGGCGGAGGAACAAGAGAAAATAATTAAGAGACAGGCAGGAGGTGAGAAACAGGTGATGGTTAGTAAAAATAACCTCAGTACTGGTAAATCCTCTGGAGGAGACTTCATGTCTGGCACGACGACCCTGTTTGGTAGTGAAGATGAGGAGTTAGATAATCCTGGGAGATGTCCACCTCCCTACGTCCTACCAGTAGCGATGGCATACTTACCTGTGACAGCTCCGTCAGTAATATCCCTATACCTTGAAGTTCTGACCTTACAAAGCTCCCCAGGATTGGGAGCACGGGAATGCCTTTCTGTGCGTTATTTGCTTAAGGCATTGATGATACCAGAACAGCTGACCATTATTAAATGTGCTGCACACACTGGTGCTGGGGACCCTATAACAAAAGGCAATGCATTTGCCGATAGTGTAGCCAAGCAAGCAGCCTATGCATACAAATGCTTGGTGACATCTGGTAAACAGATACTAGCAAATAGAACGGTCCTGCCAGATATGAGGGAAGTATGTACATTACAGAGGGACGCCTCTGATAACCCAAAACAACTATGGAAACAAGAGGGCTGTGTCATTGATTCGGCTCGCCCCGCTTGGACAAGTTGGTGTATACGATGCATTTTTCCCCGTCTGACTAACATATATTCATTCTCTTACCCATGCCGGTAAGGAGGGAATGATAAGGATGACAAAGGAAACGTGGTGGCACCTGAAAATTCGGCAAGAGGCACTGAAGCAGGCCTTTGAATGTAAAATTTGCCAACGAAGTAATCCAGGCAAACCAATTAAGATACCCTCAGGGGTGACGCCAATGCCATCACGACCGTTTGAATGCATACAGATTGATTTTATTGAAATGCCAAGGGCCCAGTGTTATAAATATTGCTTAGTGATTTTAGATTATTTAGAAGGTGGATTGAAGCTCTACCAACCACTAATGATACTGCTGAGACTACAGTAACATTGGTGTTAAGGGAAGTTATTCCCAGGTTTGGCCTACCTACTGTCATAAGCTCGGACAATGGTCCCCATTTTATTGCCACTATTAATAAGGAAATATGTACACATTTTAATATCCGACAGCAATTTCACTGTGTACATCACCCACAGGCATCTGGGATGGTGGAAAGAGGCTATGGGGCATTGCAAAACAAAATTACCCCAGGGGAATCCTTTTTCTGACAAGCAACTATGTTATAAAAAAATTGGGGATGAAGACAAAGTCGGTGGAGAAATGAGGATAGGATAGGGAGACTGAAAAGTCACGGGGAGTCTGACTAATCATGATCTGGATCAAAGTCCAATTAGGGTTAGGTAACCAGGATTCTGGTAAACAGAAGTCTTGTCAGAAAAAGGGAAAGTAAATTACAAAGAGACGTCTTTGAAGATGAAATATTATATACTGCTGGTAAAACAATTTTTTTGTGTGTATGTACTGCTTGTAAAACAATGTTTTTTGTATGTGGAATGTGTGAAATTTGAAGCAATGAGCAAAGGTGTGTGTCCCTTTAAGAACAGTTTGTCCTTTAAAATGCAAATGAACAGGCAGGTTATGGTGTGTTCCTTTAAGACACTGCCATGAATGGGGGGCGGAGCTATACTCAAATGATAAAATGTGTTGGTTGTTATAAATCTTTTGAGCCGAGTTCAAAAAGAGACTCATCCCAATTAAAGTGTTAAATGAGATTGGAAATGTCAAAATTACAGAGAAAAAGAAAATGTATTATTGATTACTGATTCTGAGTGAGTTTCTTTTGGGAAAGATTGTTTTGATGTGATAACATAGGTTGTCCTTTAAAATGCAAATGAAGCAAGATTACGGTCTGCAGACGAACAAAGGTGTTGAAGCATGTGCTGTGTAAGGGAAATGAATGTACATGTAAAATTGTCTTATGGCTTACAAAAGGGGGTTTGAGGGAACTCAAAATGAGGGATAAAAAGGTGAGTGGATAAATAGATTGGGGAAGAGAACATATTTGGAGAATTTAATATTTAGGTGGGGAGAGCCTCTTCAGATATAATCAGATTAAAGAATAAGTTCACAGAGAAGTATTTAAGAAGGAACTGCAGATGCTGAAAAATCAAAGGTAGACAAAAGTGCTGGAGAAACTCAGGGGATGAGGCAGCATCTATGGAGCGAAGGAAATAGGCATCATTTCGGGCCGAAGCCCTTCTTCAGAGTAGATTGGGGTTATTCAACTGCAGCTAGAGAAACAGGATTTACAACTTTTTTATTGATTCAGGAAAGGCTGCTGTGCCCACCCCCTGGAGAGTGGGGGGAAGCCACCTACAGGCCCTGGGCAATTAACTAATTATGTATGGACAGCAATTAACCCAGGTCTTGCCAGATCTGCATTCCCAGGTTAGAGGAGCTGTGAGCACAGGGACGAGTCCATAAAGGCTACAAAATGATCATGTGCTGGGACAAGAAGAAATTGAGATTGTGTTGAAAGGAACAACCAAGTGCTATCAACAACATAAACTGCTGTGAAGATTGAAGATCATCGTCGTTGGATACATTTGATTGACTGTGAACGGTTTGTGGAGCTATTGACCCTCCTTTTATTCTGGGGTGGCCCACATGGACTGGACTTTCTTCAAAATGGCAAACTTGCAGACTAACCCACATTTAAAGGATGGTACACACATCCTTTTAAACAAGATTGGAGTCAAACATGACAAGTGCAGCAAAGATACCCTGACTACAGACAGTGAGATAATTTGCCTGATGAGATGCTTATGGTCTTTCGTATGTACTCGGCAAGGACTGTAGTTATTATCAAGATTTTGTTAAAAGGATGGAATGATAAAGCTGAATTATGTTAAAAATATAAGAAAAGCTTACAGCTTATATTTAGTCTCAAATCAGGCTTTTCTCCAGTAGAATGATACAGAAAGGCAAGTTAAGTTGCCTCGGGTTTTGGGGTATTGAGATAATAAATACCATAACATTGTCTCCCAAGTGAGGAAGTGACAGAGAAAGAAACAGCTAGTCACATCTTTGAAGTAAGATGCCATGAACCAAATGACCAATGTTTATGGGGGAGGGGGCGATGAGAGAGGAACCAGGGAAGTGGAAAGATAAGATGCCATAAAACAAATGGCCTATGGTTATGAAGGACCAAGTGACAAGAGCTAGGGTGATCTCTTTGAAGATAAAATGACCTAAAACAAATGGCCAATGTTTTTAGTATATCATAACCTGTAAACAAAAGGCCTTTGATGTGATGCCTTTTCCTGAACCTCTGACCATGACTAATGTCTGTGGAATGTGCTAATGTGACAAAGAAACACTATATAATGCGATGTAATTCTGTTGTTCAGAGAAGGGGACCGAGGAGAGTCGAGTGTCTACATTGGTCACTTAGCTGGAATTCCCGCTCCCTTCCATCGGCCGATGTTAAGTAAAGTTTTGAACTGGTCTACCAAACAGTTTGTGTGGTGTCTGTTTATTGAGAAGCGAACCTGGTTTAGTAGTTATAAAAGTAACTTTTTCACATGGTTCCTTGAAAGTGCTGACACAGGTAAATAGTGTGGTCGAGAAGGCCTTCGACACATTGGCCTTCATCAGTCAGAGTATCGAGTAGATTCACATTTAGAGTATTGTGCTCAGTTTTGGTCATCCTGTTGTGGGAATGATGTTGTCAAGCTGGGAAGGGTGCAGAGAAGATTTACAAGCATGCTGCCAGGACTCGAGGGCCTGAGCTATAGGGGAGGAGGTTGAGCAGGCTTAGACTTTATTTCTTAGTGTGCAGGAGGATGAGGAGGTGATCTTGTAGAGGTGTATACGATCATGAGAGGAATAGATCGGGTAGATGCACAGAGTCTTTTACCCAGAGTAGGGGAATTGAGAACCAGGGGACATAGGTTTAAGCTGAGGAGGGGAGGGTTTAATAGGAACCTGAGGAGTAACATTTTCACACAAAGGGTGGTGGGTGTATGGAACGAGCTGCCAGAGGAGGTAGTTGAGGCAGGGACTATCACAACTATTTACGGACTGTTCCCAGGGACGCATTCAGAGTCGGACATCGAGTGATGCTGGAAGGTCATCAACTCGGTGAAAGACACTCTTTGGTCTGCCCGAGCGTTGTTCACCACCCAGCAGAGCGAGATGTCCATCGGGGAATGTTGCCGACTGGCCCGCTGCAGACTGCAGGAGTACATGCTGAGGGACTCACTGAAGCTCGGTGCAGCCAACGCCAAGGCTCTGTGGGGGAGCACCACAGTCTAGGGTCCTTCCGCTGTTGGACATGGGGGGCAGGGTGTGATGGAGACGCCCCTCAAAGTAAGGGAAGGGATTCCACGCCAGTGGGCCACATGAGTGGCAAGGGTGGGGGATAAATTTGTGAAATTTGAACAATGTATGTAGACTGTATTGAATCATTTGTATAGCCTCCGAAAATGTCGGATGAATTTTTTGCACAGTTCAAGTATTATTATTTGAATAAAGTCTATTTTGAAATTTAAAAAATTTAATAAACAATTAGACAGGTACATGGATAAAAACAATAGACAATAAGTGCAGGACAATAGAACACAAACGAATGTCAATGCTATTTTTTAACGAGATCTCTTTGCCAGGCAAGGGTTGGGCAATTAATGATTTAAATGCCCCACCATTTAGGCTGAAAACTTAACATTGCAAGTCCAACCTGAACTTTGAGATTCCTTTCAAACAAACATAGAAAAACAAGTGCAGGAGGCCATTCGAGCCAGCACCGCCATTCAATGTGATCATGGCTGATCATCCACAGTCAGTACCCCATTCCTGCCTTCTCCCCATATCCCTTGACTCCGCTATCTTTAAGAGCTCTTAAAGGACAGGTTTGGAGGGATATGGGCCAAATGCAGGGAGGTGGGACTAGTGTAGATGGGACATGTTGGGCCGGTGTGGACAGGTTGGGCCGAAGGGCCTGTTTCCACGCTGTGTGATTCTACAACTATGAGGGAGGGGTCTGTAAACTTGTGAGCGAGAGGGCTCTCTCAACTTTGGAGAGCGGGGGGTACCATTAACTCGGGAGAGAGTGGGGGGGCTCACATACGAAGGAGAGATGGGTCAAGAAACTAGGGAGATAGAGAGGGTAGCATGACGTAGGGGGAGAGATGGACCTGTAAACTCAGGAGAGAGGGTTTCCATAAATTAGGGATAGAAGGGGTCTGTAGACTAGGAAGAGAGGGGCGTACCATAAATTAGGGAGAGAAAGAGGTCGATAAACTAAGGTGAGATTGGTGAATAAACTAGGGAAATAGAGAGGGATCCGTAAACTAGTGGGAAGAGAGTGGCATCTGTACCCATGGGAGACAGAGAGAGAGAGAGAGAGAGGGATAAACTTTGGAGATAGAGAGCGCTCCATAAACTAAGGTAAAGGGAAAGCCATGCTCCCTGGAAAAAAAAGAAGACATCTCAGATGTCATGGAAGGCGAATCCTAGTCTGGAGGACAGATGGGAGGAATGTGTGGAGAAAGGGACTGCAATCAGTTATTCACATTTTCAGAGAGAGGGGTTAGATCCCAGTGTACCGACAATTCACAATAAACCCGGCTATTTTGTGGTGTCATCTTTAGGTTCAAAAACACAGTGTAACACAGTTCAGTTCAGTTGAGAACGAAGGTAGACACAAAATACCGGATCTCTGGGGAGAAGGAATTGGTGACACCCTTCTTCAGACTTCTTCTCTCCAGAGATGCTGCTTGTCCCGCTGAGTTACTCCAGCCTTTTGTGTCTATCTTCATCGGCAGCTCTTTCCTACACATTCAGCTCATGTCCAGTTCATGTCCAATGTGTGTGGCCCATGGTAATCTGCCCGGTGCCAGGGGTTCGTAGAAGGGAGGGCACTCGCGGCCGGAGATGCTGGAGGACCTTTCGATGTGGACCTCCCTTCCCGTTCCGTGCTCTGAATCCCGGGGAGATCCAGGGGTATGGCCAACCCCATCTCGACAGCGATCGAAACCCTAAGTCTGTGGCCAGTAGGGTGGGCGGAACATGGGACAAGGAAGAAGTGGGTCCTACCAACACCTCCAACGCAATGGAGGTCCACCAGGACTTTCTCGGCTCCGGGAGACGCTTGGTTTGTTTCCATGTTCGGGACGTCCCAGGTAGAAGTTGGGTTGAAACCCCTGAAAGTGCGGAGTCTCAATCAGACAACCAGTCCTTACCCCTCAAGAGAACTTCAGGATAGTCTCACGGAGGCCCAAGGAACCGCAGATGCTGGGATCTCGAGGCAAAGTCCAAAAGTGCTGGAGGAACTCAGCTGGTCAGGCAGCATCTGAGGAAGGGGGGAAATGGATATGCGACCCTCTCGGGACCCTTCCCCAGAGAAGCATCTCTTGAGACCAAGACTAGATCTCATCATTCACCCTCTTCGGAGGCAATCTGTGTTTGGGGAATGGACAAGCGTAATCTGGAGGTGGGTTGGCTCAGAAATGTAGGAATACGCTGCAGATGCTGGTTCCCACCGAAGATAGACGCAAAGGCGCTGGAGTAAGTCAATGTGCCCAGGAAGCATCTGTGGAGAACATGGATGGATGGGTGGGTGACATTCAGGGTCGGAACCTTTCTTTGGACTTCGGGCTCAGGAAAGGGGGTTGGGTTCAAATCATCTCCAGGACAGGGGGGCCACCAGGGTGCCATCTCTAATAGAGGAGGTTCTGGATGGTCGAGTTCACCCCTCTCCACTCCTCCAGTACCTTGAGGTGGTTGGAGTCATCTTTGCCCTTTGCTTTGGCTTTGTTGAACTGCGCGGTCCTTTTCTTCACCACCTTGGCCGCCCACTCGGCCAGCTTGGCTCGGTCCGACTCCCGGAACCCCTTGTTGTGGACCAGCATCTTGACTCGCTGCAAGGTCTTCACGTAGCCGGCCTTCTCATTCCACACCTTGCTCATGTTCTCGTTCTCGTTCTCGCTCTCCGCCCTCTGCGCCTCCTTCTTCCACCTCTTGAACACCCCCTTGTGCCCGGGGACTTGGTCCAGAACCGAGAAGAAGATCTGGAAGAAGTGCCTCTCCGCGTTGTGCTGGTAGCTGTGCCCGATGGACTCCACCTCGTCCCGGTCCACGGGCGGCTGAGGGTAGTAGGAATGCGCTGGAGGTATCTGGTCCCAGATGGAGTCCGAAACCGTGTTGGTCACCACCGGCTGGTAACGTGGACCTACATTGACCCGGCTAGGACCGACATTGACCTGGCTTGGACGTACATTGAACTGGCTCGGAACGACATTGACCTGGCTCGGAACGACATTGACCTGGCTTGGACGTACATTGACCCGGCTCGGACCTACATTGACCTGGCTCGGAACGACATTGAACCGGCTCGGCGTCGACTTGGGCTGACGAGAAGCGCTGGAGTTTCTCGAAGCGGAGGAAGCGGCGTTGCCCCAGCTCGGAGTGGGCTCCACTCGCACCGACGATAACCCGTCCTCATCCGAGTCGCTGTCCCTGCTCCCACAGCAACCCATCACGTCCGATCTCCGGGTCTGATCAGCAGAGTGCGAGTAGCGAGTAGCGAGTAGAGAGAGACAGAGATACAGAGACAGACGCGACCAGAAGCTGGAAATCACAACAGGAAACTCGACACGGTGTTATTTACCTGCATCTCTCGGTGACGCCCCCAGTTTCGGTTTCGATTTCCGTCGCGAAACTCAGGAGCTTTTTGGATTTGCGGGAAGGAACGGCAGATTCACAGAGTCTCTTGTGCAGAGTCACAGAGTGTAAACAGCCCCCTCCTGCCCAACTTTCCCCCACACCTGCCAACATGTCCCAGCTACACCAGTCCCACCTGCCCGCCTTTGGTCCATATCCCTCCAAACTTGTCCAATCCATGTACCTGCCTAACTAACTGTTTCTTAAATAGACACTAGGTGCAGGAGTAGGCCATTCGGCCCTTCGAGCCAGCACCGCCATTCACTGTGATAATAGACAAAAGGTGCAGGAGTAGGCCATTCGGCCCTTTGAGCCAGCACCGCCATTCACTGTGATAATAGACAATAGACAAAAGGTGCAGGAGTAGGCCATTCGGCCCTTCGAGCCAGCACCGCCATTCACTGTGACAATAGACAATAGGTGCAGGAGTAGGCCATTCGGCCCTACGAGCAGGCACAGCCATTGACTGTGATAATAGACAATAGGTGCAGGAGTAGGCCATTCGGCCCTACGAGCAGGCACAGCCATTCACTGTGATAATAGACAATAGGTGCAGGAGTAGGCCATTTGGCCCTTCAAGCCAGCACCCACCATTCACTGGGACCATGGCTGATCATGCACAATCAGTACCCCGTTCCTGCCTTCTCCCCATATCCCCTTGACTCCGCTATCTGTAAGAGCTCTCTTGAATACATCCAGTGAATTGGCCTCCACCGCCTTCTGAGGCAGAGAATTCCACAGATTCACAACACTCTGCGTGAAAAAGTTTTTCCTCATCTCCGTTCTAAATGGCCTACCCTTTATTAGACAACAGACACTAGGTGCAGGAGTAGGCCATTCAGCCCTTCGAGCCAGCACCGCCATTCAATGTGATCGTGGCTGATCATCCCCAATCGGTACCCCGTTCCTGCATTCTCCCCATATCCCCTGACTCCGCTATCTACTAGACTTATTCTTAAACTGTGGCAAAAACAGGAAGGCAGATTACTATCTCCAATACAAGCTGTTCAAAGAATCCATCACGAAGGCACTCTACAAAGTCCCTTTCTTGGGGTCCAGTACCAACCTGATTTCCCCAGTCTACCTGCATGTTGAAATCTCCCATAACAACCACAGCATTACTTTTGCTACATGCCAATTTTAACTCCTGATTCAACTTGCGCCCTATGTCCAGGCTACTGTTTGGGGGCCTGTAGATTAGTCCCATTAGGGTATTATTACCCTTACAATTCCTTAGTTCTATCCATACTGACTCCACATCTCCTGTTTTAATGTCACCCCTTACAAATGACTGAATTTCATTCCTCACCAACAGGGCAACCCCACCCACTCTGCCCACCTGTCTCTTTTCGATAGGAGGTATACCCTTGACTATTCAGTTCCCAGCCCTGGCCCTCTTGCAGCCATGTCTCCGTAATTCCCACAACATCATACTTGCCAGTTTCTAACTGAGCTTCAAGCTCGTCCACTTTATTCCTTATACTTCGCGCATTCATATACAACACTTTGACCTCCGTATTCACTTACCCCCTCGCAATTGGCCCTGACCTTACTCTGTTGTCCATTCTCAAGCTTTCCTTCCCATTAATTCGAGAATCTTTTGTAATTAATTCGAGAATCTTTTGTAATCCTTTTCAAGAGAGAGTTAGATAGAGCTCTTAGGGCTAACGGAATCAAGGGATATGGGGAGAAAGCAGGAATGGGGTACTGATTGTTGATGATCAGCCATGATCATATTGAATGGCGGTGATGGCTCGAGGGGCCGAATGGCCTGCTACGAATCCCACTTGGAGTGCATACTGTCGTTGTGTCCTTGGGCAAGACACTTCACCCACCTTTGCCTGCATGTGAATGTGTGTG
This sequence comes from Malacoraja senta, assembly GCA_038087875.1. NCBI lineage: Eukaryota > Metazoa > Chordata > Chondrichthyes > Rajiformes > Rajidae > Malacoraja > Malacoraja senta. The sequence goes on along the minus strand of JAXLNO010005266.1, from coordinate 103,227 downwards.
AATGTGTGTGAGTGATTGGTGGTGGTCGGAGGGGCCGTAGGCGCAGATTAGCAGCCACGCTTCCGTCAGTCTGCTCCAGGGCAGCTGTGGCTACAGAAGTAGCTCACCACCACCGAGTGTGACTGAGGAGTGAATGAATAATGTGATGTAAAGCGCCTTGAGTATTAGAAAGGCGCTATATAAATCCCATCCATTATTATTATTATTATTACGTCATTTGTTTTTCTATGTTTCTTGGAAAGGAATCTCAAAGTTCAGGTTGGACTTGCAGTGTTAAGTTTTCAGGCTAAATAGTGTGGCTATTGAATCATAAATTGCCCAACCCTTGTCTGGCAAAGAGATCTCGGTAAAAATAACATTGACGTTCGTTTGATTATTAGTCACAACGGCCATGCCTCTGCGTTGCTGTGTCAGGAAACTTATTACTTCCAGCTCTCTGCCCTGTAAAGCCTCCAACCTTATCGTTCCCCAGCCCCGCACAGCCCGATTTTATCTTCTCCCCAAAATCGACAAACAGAACTGTCCTGGCAGACCCATTGTTTCTGCTTGCTCATGTCCCACTGAATTAATTTCCACATACCTCGACTCCATCCTATCCCCCCTGGTCCAATCCCTCCCCACCTAAGTCCAAGACACCTCACACGCTCTTCATCTCAATGACTTCCGTTTACCAGGCCCCCACTCATCTTCACTATGGATGTCCAGTCACTCTACACCTCCATCCCCCACCAGGATGAGGTGTTCCATACTAGATCATCGGAGATGTCCTCGTTCTTTAGGGAACGGGGGTTCCCCTCTTCCATAATAGATGAGGCTCTCACTGGGGTCTCCTCGATATCCCGCAGCTCCGCTCTTGCTCCACCTCCCCCCATTCTCAACAAGGACAGAGTCCCCCTTGCCCTCAACCTTCCACCCCATCAGCTGTCACATACAGCATATAATCCTCCAACACTTTCGCCACCTCCAACGGGATCCCACTACTAACCACATCTTCCCATCTCCACCCCTTTCTGCTTTCCACAGAGACCGTTCCCTCCGCAATTCCATGGTTAACTTGTCCCTTCCCACCCAAACCACCCCCTCCCCGGGTACTTTCCCCTGCAACCGCAGGAGATGCAACACCTGTCCATATACCGTCCCCCCTCGACTCCATCCAAGGACCCCGACAGTCTTTCCAGGTGAGGCAGAGGTTCACTTGCACCTCCTCCAACCTCATCTACTGTATCCGCTGTTCCAGGTGTGGACTCCTGTACATCGGTGAGACCGTGTAGGCTCGGCGATCGTTTCGCTGAACACCTCAGCTCAGTCCGCTTAAACTGATCTCCCGGTTGCCAAACACTTCAACTCCCACTCCCCATTCCCACACTGACCTTTCTGTCCTGGGCCTCCTCCACTGTCAGAGTAAGGCCCAGCACTAATTGGAGGAACAGCACCTCATATTTCACTTGGGCAGCTTACACCCCAGCGGTATGAACATTGACTTCTCTAACTTCAAGTAACCCTTGCTTTCCCTCTCTCTCCATCCCCTCCCCATTCCCAGTTCCCATACACCAGTCTTACTGTCTCCAACTACATCTCTGTCTCAATCTTCTTCTATCTCTGTCCCGCCCACTCCCCTGACATCAGTCTGAAAAGAGTCTCGACCGGGAACGTCACCCATTCCCTCTCCAGAGCTGCTGCCTGCCCCGCTGTTACTCCAGCATTTTGTGTCTACTTTCCAGGTAACTGATGGTTTAGTTTAGTTTAGTCCCGAGATACAGCGCGGAAACAGGCCCTTCGGCCCACCGAGTCCGCACCGACCAGCGATCCCCGCACACTAACACTATCCTACACCCACTAGGGACAATTTACATTAGTACCAAGCCTATTAACCGACAAACCTGTACATCTCTGGAATGTGGGAGGAAACCGAAGATCTCGGAGAAAACCCACGCAGGTCACGAGGAGAACGTACAAACTCCGTACAGACAGCACCCATAGTCAGGTTCAAACCCGGGTCTCTGGCGCTGCAAGCGCTGTAAGGCAGCAACTCTACCGCTGCGCCACCGTGCCGCTCAGATAGGACACCAAGAAGAGAGATAGGACAAGAGTGTTTTATTTTAGTGTGTGTATACTCATTTTTTCTCATTTATCATATTGTCAGGGACTGCAGATGTTGGTTTACACTGAAGATAGACTCAAAATGCTGGAGTAACTCAGCGGGCCAGGCAGCATCTCTGGAGAGAAGGAATGGGTGACGTTTCGGGTCGAGAAACACAAGATGACAAGTGTTTTGTATAGTGACAAGTGACAAGCATACTTTGAATGGGTATACTCTGTGATTGATGTGTTAGACATCATTGCAGCAACTCTGTAGAAACACGTGACTATGTTTCCAAAACACTATAAAAAGATGTTTTATGTCTTTGGTCATTAGAGTGGTATTTTCTGGACTGTAACATCTTCAGCCACTCCCGTCTGACGTAAAATTAAAGTTTTTATGGTTTACATAACCTATTGTGAGTTGTCTGTTTTAAGAAATGAACCTTAACACAAGCGGTAGACAAAAATGCTGGAAAAACTCAGCGGGTGAGGCAGCATCTATGGAGCGAAGGAAATAGGCAACGTTTCGGGTCATGACCCTTCTTCAGACTGATGTGAGGGTGGGAGGGCGGGATGGAGAAAGGAAAAGGTGGAGACAGTGGGCTCTGGGAGAGCTGCGAAGGGGAGGAAGAAGGAGAAACCAGGGACTTCCTGAAATTGGAGAAGTCAATGTTCATACCACTGGGGTGTGAACTACCCAAGCAAAATATGAGGTGCTGCTCCTCCAATTTACGGTGGGTCTCACTCTGGCCATGGAGGAGGCCCAGAACAGAAAGGTCGGATTCGGAATAGGAGGGGGAGCCACCGGGAGATCAGGTTGGTTGTTGCGAACCAAGCGGAGGTGTTGGGCGAAGCGATCGCCAAGCCTACGCTTGGTCTCACTGACATCTAGAACAGCGGATGCAATAGATGAGGTTGGAGGAGGTGCAGGTGAACCTCTGCCGCATCTGGAAAGACTGCTTGGGTCCTTGAATGGAGTCAAGGGAGGAGGTAAAGCGACAAGTGTAGCATTTCCTGCGGTTGCAAGGGAAAGTGCCCGGAGAGGGGGTGGTTTGGGTTTGAAGGGACAAATTGACCAGGGAGTTTGTTATCATCTTAAAATTACAAAGTGTGCTTTTACTTCTGTGTTTGTGACAGTATTTTCGGGGTGGAAGATTGCAACCTTCACGTGGTCCGCCCTGTTTCGACTAATGCAATCAACTCGACGTGCACAAACGGAAGATCAAATAGAACAAGTTGTCCAACAACTTTAGGCTGTGCACGCCACACAAAAGAAGAAGACGGTATTTTCCAGGTAAGAAAGTAAGTGTTGCCTGTGTGACGAGTGTATGCCGGAGGCTTGCTTGTCCTCCAGAATGCTTGAGAGACTCCGTGGGTCACACACTTTGACCTTTTGACCTACCGTGAAATAACATACTGAATTTCTTTTTTTTCCCCGTTGATTATCTAGTTTATATGCTCTGCAAGTATGAATTTAATTATTCCGTTTCGGGACATCTGACAATAAAACACCGTGGATGAAGGAACTGCAGATGCTGGTTTGCATCAAAGATGGACACAAAACAGTGGGGTCACTCAGGCAGTATCTCTGGAGAGAATACACAAAAAGCTGGAGTATGGCTGTATGGTAACTCAAATCTCACTGTACCAATTGGTGCATGTGACAATACATGTAACTTGAACTTGTAACTATCCATTGTCTCCACAGATGCTGCCTGACCCGCTGAGTTACTCCAGCATTTGGTGTCTATCTCCACAAATGCTGCCTGACCCACTGAGTTACTCCAGCATTTGGTGTCTATCTCCACAGATGCTGAGTTACTCCAGCATTTGGTGTCTATCTCCACAAATGCTGCCTGACCCACTGAGTTACTCCAGCATTTGGTGTCTATCTCCACAGATGCTGAGTTACTCCAGCATTTGGTGTCTATCTCCACAGATGCTGCCTGACCCACTGAGTTACTCCAGCATTTGGTGTCTATCTCCACAAATGCTGCCTGACCCACTGAGTTACTCCAGCATTTGGTGTCTATCTCCACAGATGCTGAGTTACTCCAGCATTTGGTGTCTATCTCCACAGATGCTGCCTGACTCACTGAGTTACTCCAGCATTTGGAGTCCCTGACCGACCACATGACCGGTCACCCCCCCCTCCACGTGTGGTCGGCGTTCTGATTGGTCGTTGCAGACCCCCCACCTCCCCCACAGTGTCCCGCGATTGACCAATAGGATCGCTGACCGGGCACCCCCCCCCCCCCCCCCCCGACGTGGGGCCGCCGCGCTCTGATTGGTCCCGCCCCCCCCCCCCCCGCACTCACCAGGGCGGTGGTGCGGACGCCCCCGGGCTCAGTCGGTCGGTCGGGCGGAGGGGGAGCAGGAGGATGGCGGCGGGACGGTGCCGCCGCTTGGGCAGCGCGTCCCGCCTGGGCCGGGAGCTGCTGGCCGCCGTCGACACCTTCCTGCTGGACTGCGACGGCGTGCTGTGGGACGGGCCGCGGGCCATCCGCGGCGCCGCCGAGCTGCTGGGCGGCCTGAGGGCCAGCGGCAAGCGCGTCTACTTCATCAGCAACAACTGCAGCCGCTCCCGGGACGCGGTGGTGGGAAAGCTCGGGGCTTTGGGCCTGCAGGCCGGTCCCGAGCAGGTCTACAGCACGGCCCGCTGCTCGGCTCTCTACCTGGGCGGCGCGGACCCCCTCCACCGCAAGGTCATAAGGAATAGGAGCAGAGTTAGACCATTCGGCCCATCTAGTCTATTCCAACATTCAATCATGTCTATACTCGCCTTATACTCGCTAGAATTTAGGAGATTGAGAGGGGATAGGCTGGGTGAGTGGGCAAATGTTTGGCAGATGCAGTATAATGTGGATAAATGTGAGGTTATCCACTTTGGTGGCAAAAACAGGAAAGTAGACTATTATCTAAATGGTGGCCGATTAGGAAAAGGGGAGATGCAGCGAGACCTGGGTGTCATGGTACACCAGTCATTGAAAGTAGGTATGCAGGTGCAGCAGGCAGTGAAGAAAGCGAATGGTATGTTAGCATTCATAGCAAAAGGATTTGATCCACTGAGTTACTCCACTGGAGCAGGGAGGTTCTACTGCAGTTGTACAGGGTCTAGGTGAGACCACACCTGGAGTATTGCGTACAGTTTTGGTCTCCAAATCTGAGGAAGGACATTATTGCCATAGAGGGAGTACAGAGAAGGTTCACCAGACTGATTCCTGGGATGTCAGGACTTTCATATGAAGAAAGATTGGATAGACTCGGCTTATACTGGCTAGAATTTAGGAGATTGAGGGGGGGATCTTATAGAAACGTACAAAATTCTTATGGGGTTGGACAGGCTAGATGGAGGAGGATTGTTCCCGATGTTGGGGAAGTCCAGAACAAGGGGTCGCAGTTTAAGGATTAAGGGGAAATCCTTTAAGACCGAGATGAGAAAAACATTTTTCACACAGAGAGTGGTGAATCTCTGGAACTCTCTGCCACAGAGGGTAGTTGAGGCCAGTTCATTGGCTATATTTAAGAGGGAGTTAGATGTGGCCCTTGTGGCTAAAGGATCAGGGGGTATGGAGAGAAGGCAGGTACTGGATACTGAGTTGGATGATCAGCCATGATCATATTGAATGGCGGTGCAGGCTCGAAGGGCCGAATGGCCTACTCCTGCACCTATTTTCTATGTATCATGGCTGATCCATCTCTCCCCCATAACCCCTGACACCCGTACTAATCAAAAATCTCATCTATCTCCGCCTTAAAAATATCCACTGACTTGGCCACGGCCTTCTGTGGCAAAGAATTCCACACATTCACGACCCTCTGGCCGAAGAAATTCCTCCTCGTCTCCTTCCTGAAGGAACATCCTTTAATTCTGAGGTTGTGACCGTGGGCGTCGCGGCGGTAGAGTTGCTGCCTCACAGCGCCGGAGACCCGGGTTCTATCCTGACCACGGGTGCTGTCTGTACGGAGTTTGTAAGTTCTCCCTGTGACCCACGTGGGTTTCCTCAGAGATCTTTGGTTTCCTCCCGCACTCCAAAGACTTGCAGGTTAATTGGCTTGGTATAAATGTAACAATTAATAATAATAATAATTCATTTTATTTGCTGGTGCCTTTCTAACACCCAAGGACACCTTACAAGACATAAAATCACAAAAATACAAAACACATAGTCGGAATAAATTAAATATAAAAACACCACAATACACAAATCAAGGACAGAATTCAATTACAAAAGCACAAAAAGAAAATCAGAAACGCAATTGTCCCTAGTGTGTGTGTTTAGGATAGTGCTAGTGTGCAGAGATAGCTGGTCGGCGTGGGCCAAAGGGCATGTTTCCGCGCTGTATCTCTAAACTTTAAAAGATTCTAGTCCTAGATTCTCCCACTAGTGGAAACATTCTCCCCCCCCACCCCCACCCATCCACTCTATCCAGGCCTTTCACTATTTGGTAACTTTCAGTGAGGTCACCCCCTCATCCTTCTAAATATCGTCTGCTTTGAAGATGGTGCCCAACACAGGTGACTATTTACATGCTAGCCACAGAAGCAGATCTACAAACCCACATTACAATTGCTCCACTCTCTTAAATCCCTATTCCCACAGCAACATTTCTTCTGTACACTGAAAATGAAAACTGCACACCTCCTGATTCAGCAACAGTTTCTTCCCAGCTGTTATCAGGCAACTGAGCCATCCTACCACAACCAGAGAACAGTCCTGAAACATTGGACTACATATATATAGTGGAGACCATTGGACTATCTTTGATCGTACTTTACTGGCTTTACCTTGCACTACTCATTATTCCTTTATCATGTATCTGTACACTGTGAATAGCTCGATTGTAATCATGTATAGATTTTCCGCCGACTGGTTAGGTCATAGGAGTAGAATTAGGCCATTCGGCCCATCAAGTCTACTCCGCCATTCAATCATGGCTGATCTATCTCTCCCACCTAACCCCATTTTCCTGCCTTCTCCCCATAACCCCTAACACCCGTACTAATCAAGAATCTATCTATCTCTGTCTTAAAAATATCCACTGACTTGGCCTCCCCAGCCTTCTGCGGCAAAGAATTCCTCATCTCCTTCCTCAAAGAACGTCCTTTAATTCTGAGGCTGTGACCTCCAGTCCTAGACTCTCCCACTAGTGGAAACATCCCCTCTATCCAAGCCTTTCACTATTCTGTATGTTTTATAGACAACAGGTGCAGAAGTAGGCCATTCGGCCCTTCGAGCCAGCACCCGCCATTCATTGTGATCATGGCTGATCATCCCCAATCAGTACCCCGTTCCTGCATTCTCCCCATATCCCCTGACTCTATTTTTAAGAGCCCTATCTAGATCTCTCTTGAAAGCATCCAGAGAACCTGCCTCCACCGCCCTCTGAGGCAGAGAATTCCACTGAAGTTTTAATGAGGTCCCACCTCGCTCTTCTAAACTCCAGCGAGTGCAGGCCCAGTGCCGACAAATGCTCATCCTATGTTAACCCGCTCGTCCCCAGGTCTACGTGCTGGGCAGCCAGGCCCTGTGTGGGGAGCTGCGCGCTGCTGGCCTGCGGGTGTCGGGCGGACCGCCCGGATCGGGAGAGGAGGAGGAGGAGGAAGAGGGGCTGCCCTTATCCCGCTGCAACCTCGACCCCGAGGTGGGCGCTGTGCTGGTCGGCTACGACGAACGTTTCAGCTTCGTGCGGCTGGCCAAGGCCTGCAGCTACCTGCGGGACCCCCGGTGTATGTTTGTGGCCACCAACCCAGACCCCTGGCATCCCGTGGGTGGAGGCACCGTGGTCCCAGGTGAGCAGGTCTCTGTATTTGGGGGACAACATGTTTACTGTGCGTATGTATGTGTATATCCCCATCTATAACATCTATATATCTCTCGCTTATATATCTATATATCACATGCATATCTATACATCTAACACACACACACACCTGAAGAAGGGTCACGATCCCAAACGTCACCCATTCCTTATGACCCAAACCATCACCTATCCACATTCAACTGCCTGACCAGCTGAGTTACTCCAGTACTCTATGTTTAAGAAGGAACTGCAGATGCTAGAAAATCGAAGGTAGACAAAAATACTGGAGAAACTCAGCGGGTGAGGCAGCATCTATGGAGCGAAGGAAATAGGCAACGTTTCATGTCGAGACCCTTCTTCGGACTGATGTGAGGGTGGGGGGGGGGAAAGAAGAAAGGAAGAGGCGGAGACAGTGGGCTGAGGGAGAGCTGAGAAGGGGAGGTGAAAGCAAGGACTACCTGAAATTGGAGAAGTCAATGTTCATAACGCTGGGGTACAAACTGCCCAAGCGAAATATGAGGTGCTGCTCCTCCAATTTACAGTGGGACTCACTCTGGCCATGGAGGAGGCCCAGGACAGAGAGGTCGGATTCGGAATGGGAGGGGGAATTAAAGTGCTGAGCCACAGGGTGATCAGGTTGGTTATTGTGAACCGAGCAGAGGTGTTGGGCGAAGCGATCGCCAAGTCTACGCTTGGTCTCACTGATGTAGAGCAGCTGACACCTGGAGCAGCGGATGCAATAGATGAGGTTGGAGGAGGTGCAGGTGAACCTCTGCCGCACCTGGAAAGACTGCTTGGGTCCTTGGATGGAGTCCAGGGGGGAGGTAAAGCGACAAGTGTAGCATTTCCTGCGGTTGCAAGGGAAAGTGCCCGGAGAGACGGTGGTTTGGGTGGGAAGGGATGAATTGAACAGGATTATTTGTTGTTTGTGACAGCTGGTAGGGTGGAAGGTGAGGACAAGGGGGATTCTGCCCTTGTTACGAGTGGGGGGTTGGGGAGTGAGAGCAGAGTTACGGGGTATAGAAAAGACCCTGGTGAGAGCCTCATCTGTAGTAGAAGAGTGGGACCCCCGTTCCCTGAAGAATGAGGACATCTCCGATGCTCTGGTGTGGACACCTCATCCTGGGTGCAGATCCGGCGTAGACGGAGGAATTGGGAGTAGGGATAGAATCCTTACAGGAAGCAGGGTGGAAAGAAGTGTAGTCCAGATAGCCATGGGTACTCTATGTTCTACGCAAGAAGTGTAGTCCAGATAGCCAGTACTCTATGTTTACGCAAGATTCCAGCATCTTCAGTTCCTCGTCTGCGTTTAAAAATGGAAGCCGTTGGTGAGACCGTATTTATAGTATTGTGTTCAGTTCAGGGCACCGTGTTATAGGAAAGATGTTGTCAAGCCTGAAAGGGTTCTCAGAAGATTTACAAGGATGTTGCCAGGACTAGAGGGTCTGAGCTATAGGGAGAGGTTGAGTAGGTTGGGACTCTATTCCATGGAGTGCAAGAGGATGAGGGGAGATCTTATAGCGGTGTGTGAAATCATGAGAGGAATAGATCGGGTAGATGCACGGAGTCTCTTGCCCAGAGTAGGGGAATCGAGGACCAGAGGACACAGGTTCGTGGTGAAGGGGAAAAGTTTTAACAGGAATCTGAGTGTTAACTTTTTCACACAGAAGGTGGTGGGTGTATGGAACGAGCTGCCGGAGGAGGTAGTTGAGGCTGGGACTATCCCAACGTGAAAGAAACAGTTAGACAGGTACATGGATAGGACAGGTTTGGAGGGATATGGACCAAGCGCAGGCAGGTGGGACTAGTGTAGCTGGGACATGTTGGCCGGTGTGGGCAAGTTTGGCAGAAGGGCCTGTTTCCACATTCTTATCACTCTATGACACTATGAGAAGCAAGGAACTGTAGATACTCGGGTAACTCAGCAAGTCAGACAGCATTAATGTTGGACCCGCTGAGTTGCTCCTGCACTTTGTGTCAATATTTTAAAGTAACCTACTTTTTTTGGTTTGTATCTCTCTCCCGCCAGATCTGAAGCCACTGACTCCCAGCGCTGTCGACGGAGAGACCGAAGGTCAGATCACCTGCACAGTGCGGCCAGGTATGAACGTAATATGAAGTGGGCTGTCAGCATATGAGCCTACTTCCAGGAGCGAGTTAATGAACTGCGGCCCTTCCCTATTCAGGATCTATTGTCATTCCAAGACCAGGAAGACCCCTTTGGAAAAAGGCAAGATACAAATGGTCATATTGTTTTTTGTCTTGCTTGCATGCTGTGAATTCTTGAAACGGATTTGCTGACCCCTTTGACTGTCTTGGTAGCGGTAGAGTTGCTGCCTCACAGCGCCAGACACCCGGGTTCAATCCTGACTACAAGTACTTTCTGTACGGAGTTTGTACATTCTCCCCGTGACCCTGTGTTTTCTTCAGGTGCCTCCCACACTCCAAAGACGTGCAGGTTTGTAGGTTAAATGGCTTCGGTAAATTGTCCCTAGTGTTCAGAATAAAACTAGTGTCATGTTCATAAGTGATAGGAGCATAATTAGGCCATTCGGCCTCTCAATTCTACTTCGCCATTCAATCATGGCTGATCTATCTCTCCCTCCTAACCCCATTCTCCTGCTTTCTTCCCATAACCCCTGACACCCGTACTAATCAAGAATCTTTCTCTGCTTAAAACTATCCACTGACTTGGCCTCCACAGCCTTCTGTGGCAATGAATTCCACAGATTCACCACCCTCTGACTAAAGAAATTCCTTCTCAATCAATGTGGGGGTGATCGTGGGCTGGTGCGGACTCGGTGAGACAAAGGCCTGTTTCCACCCTCTATCTCGAAACTAAACTCTCCATTTTGTTCGATTAAACCTATCACTTAAGCAAATGATGTCTAAAAGTGAGCAGTTCTAAACTAGAGCCTCTCTGTGGCTGGAAGGCGTTTTACCATACCCCGGGACTGAGAGGAGGCACTATTCAAAACCTGGTCTTGCCTTTCTTTTTGCTTTCCAGTTGACATCAGTCTGAAGAAGGGTCCCCTTCCCTTAAAACGCTCCCTTTCCATTTTCCTCCACGGATGCTGCCTGACCCGCTGAGTTCCTGCAGCGCTCTCTTTTGCTGGAGTTTCCAGGTTGCTAAATTGACTGAGATCTGGATGGTGTTATTTGGTTGTGTCGGAAGGAACTGCAGATGCTGGTTTAAATCGAAGGTAGACACAAAATGCTGGAGTAACTCAGCAGGACAGGCAGCCTCACTGCAGAGAAGGAATGGGTGACGTTTCGTGTCAAGACCCTTCTTCAGACTGTTACTGGGTTCACTCTCTTCTCCAACTCCGAAGCACAGGCCATTTGCACCAAAGACACTTTCCCATTCACCACAAGCTGGTTTCTTAATTTTTTTCTTTAGACTTCGAGGTACCATGCAGAACAGGCCCTTCGTCCCACAGGGTCCATGCCCGACCAGCGTTCACCCTGCACACTAACCTACACACACTAAGGACAATGTTACAACTTGCCAAACCCAATTAACCTCCAAATCCACATGTCTTTGGAGTGTGAGAGGGTGACAGGAAGAACGTACAAACTCCATACAGACAGTACCCATAATCAGGATCGAACCTGTGTCCCAGGCAGCAATTGTACTGTTGCACCACCTTAATGTCCTGGAGTAAGCTGAGATGCAGGCTGGATTATTACAGAGATGAAGCAATTGGGAAGAGGGAAGTGGGGATACAATGGCTGGAACTAGAATTGGAATAAGAGCACACGTCCAGATTCAGGGACAGTTTCTTCCCCGCTGTTATCAGGCAACTGAAGCATCCTACCACAACCAGTGAGCAGTCCTGAACTACTATCTAACTCGTTGGAGACCCTCGGACTATCCTTGACCAGACTTTGCTGGCTGTACCTTGCACTAAACATTATTCCTTATCATATGCTGAGAGAATGGAGTAGCTGGGCTTATACACTCTGGAGTTTAGAAGGATGAGAGGGCATTTCATTGAAACATATAAGATTGTTAAGGTTTTTGGACACGCTAGAGGCAGGAAACATGATCCCGATGTTGGGGGAGTCCAGAACCAGGGGCCACATTTTAAGAAAAGGAGTAAGCCATTTAGAACGGAGACGAGGAAACACTTTTTCTCACAGAGAGTGGTGAGTCTGTGGAATTCTCTGCCTCAGAGGGTGGTGGAGGCAGGTTCTCTGGATGCTTTCAAGAGAGAGCTAGATAGGGCTCTTAAAAATAGCGGAGTCAGAGGATATGGGGAGAAGGCAGGAATGGGGTACTGATTGGGGATGATCAGCCATGATCACATTGACTGGCGGTGCTGGCTCGAAAGGCAGAATGGCCTACTCCCGCACCTATTGTCTATGTATCTGTACAATGTAAATGGCTCGATTGTCATCATGTATTGGCTTTCCACTGACTGGATAGCACGCAACATCAAGTTTTACACTAGCTCGATGCACATGATGATAAACTGAAACTGAACGTCCCGTCCTCTCTCCCTCCTAGGCACGGGCAGCCTGACGGCGGCCATAGAGGTGGGCTCGGGCCGCAAGGCGGTGGTGATCGGCAAGCCCAGCAGGTTCATGTTCGACTGCATCAACAGGACGGCGGGTGCCGCGCCCCTGGACCCCGCCCGCACCCTGATGGTGGGCGACCGCCTCGACACTGACATCCTGTTCGGCGCCAACTGCGGAGTGCGGACGGTGCTGACCCTGTCCGGGGTGTCCACCCTGCAGGAGGCCCAGGACAACATGGCCAGCGCGATGCCCGACCGCCGGAGAATGGTCCCCGACTTCTATGTGGACAGCGTCGAGGATTTCCTCCCCCTGCTGACCGGATGACTGGACGCGAGGGAACCGTTACATGGACACACCCCTGCCATCCCACCCGGGTACTGGGGTGTGTCCATGTAAGATCCCCTCTCATTCCAGTGAATACAAGCCCAGTCGACCCAGTCTTTCATCATATGTCAGTCCCGCCATCCCGGGAATTAACCTGTTAATCCTACACTGCACTCCCTCAATAGCAAGAATGTCCTTCCTCAAATCAGGAGTCAAAACGGCACACAATACTCCAGGTGATGTCTCATCAGGGCCTTGTACAACTGCAGGAGGACCTCCTTGCTCCTAAACTCAAATCCTCTCGCTATGAAGGCCAACATGCCCTTGGCTTTCTTCACTGCCTGCTGTATCTACATGCTGACTTTCAGTGACTGATGTACAAGGACACCCAGGTCTCGTTGCATCTCCCCTTTTCCTAGTCTGACAGGGTGACTGGAGGAAAGGGACCCCGGTGCCAAACAGCAGCGGTCGGGGTGACCCCGCCATCTGAACCGGGTACTGGTGCCAGCGAATGTGGGCGCAGCCAACCGCACACTAACAGCGGCCATGCCTCTGCCCTGGAGCGCCGCACAAACCAGACCTTGGATTGACTGAAAGAGGAGCAAGAATGGTTCCCAGTGAAGGGAACCGATCCTTTTCTAATCCTGACTAAATAATAAAGTATGAAGTGCTGCTAAACCACTTGTTTTGTCATTTAAAGTGGCGGGGTTGGGAGCAAACATGTCATAGAGTGATCCAGTGTGGAAACAGGCCCTTCAGCTCAACTTGCCCACGCCGACCAACATGACCCAGCTACACTAGTCCCACCTTCCTGTGCTTGGTCCATATTCCTCCAAACCTGTCCTATCCATGTACCTGTCTAAATGTTTATTAAACGTTGGGATAGTCCCAGCCTCAACAACCTCCTCTGGCAGCTCGTTCCATACACCCACCACCCTTTGTGTGAAAAGTAACCCCTCAGATTCCTATTCAATCTTTTCCCCTTCACCTGAAACCTATGTCCTCTGGTCCTCGATTCCCCTACTCTGGGCAAGAGACTCTGCATCTATTCCTCTCTTGATTTTATACACCTCTATAAGATCACCTCTCATGCTCCTGCGCTCCAAGGAATAGAGTCCCAGCCTGCTCAACCTCTCCCGACAGCTCATACCCTTGAGTTCTGGCAACATCCTCGTAAATCTTCTCTGCACCCTTTCCAGCTTGGTAATATCTTTCCTATACCATGGTGCCCTGAACTGAAGAAAGCACTCCAAATGCAGCCGCACTAACACCTTGTAGAACTGCAACGTGTCCTTTTGCCATGTCCTGCATTCATCCATCCGTCTATTGGCAGCCAACCATTGCTCCTAACCACTGGCACCTTCCCCTCATTGTGGCTATGAGTGCAAGTTCTTGATCCATGGAGGAACTAACCAATGGATGACAGTGGTGCAGTATGGAATTGGGCCCCTTGGCCAACGAAGACCAGTTTTCCTAGTCCTGCCTCATTGAGAATAAAAGTTGGGAGGTTGTTACAGTTGTACAACAGTTGTGAGATTGGCCATCTCACCTGGCCTAGGCGCCACGTTTTCTGGAGGACGTCTGTGTGGGGGAGGGGGGGAGGGGGTTTCAAACTCGCTCTCGTAATTTTGTCCGGATTAATGGAGGTGCCGGAACACCAGTTGTCGGAAAATCAGCAGTGGTCCTGTATTTGGTTGACGTCAGTGGAAAGCAGAAGTATTTTATAGTCAACAAAATACCTGTTGCCAGCGCAAGGGACAGCAGGTGTTGGTGTGCATACCTTTAAGGGCCTATCCCACTTGGGAGTCATTTACGTGACATCATTTACATGCGTCGTGACGTTCACATGGTGACGTAGGCAGTGACGCGCGGCGCCCCGGGATTTTGGGATGTACAAAATCTTTGCGCGCCATCTGCTTGACGCGCAAATGACACCCAAGTGGGACAGGCCCTTTAGACTTTACATCCAGACTTTAGATTTAAAGCGCAGAAACGGGCCCTTCGCCCCACCGAGGCCACGCCAACCAGCGATCACCCCCCACCCCCACCCACTATCACTATCCTACACATAGGGTACAAATGAACAAATTTACTGAAGCCAATGAACCGATAAACCTGAACATCCTTGGAGTGTGGGAGGAAGCCGCAGCACCCGGAGGAAACCCACGCGGTCACGGGGTGATCGTACCAACTCTGTACGGAGAGCGCCTGTAGTCAGGATTGAACCCGGGTCTCCGGCGCTGTGAGGCTGCAACTCTACCACTGTGCCACCCGGTACCTGTTTAGGCTTTGTAGTGAGAATCTCCTATCAGTCTTTGGACTTCATACCCTAATGTAAAAGCTATTTGTCTTTGACCTGAAGCATTAATCTGTTTCTTTCTCCACAGATTCAGCTTTTGTTACTCATTAAAGGATGTGGGCTTTGCAAACTGAGTCATCAATTAATTGCTCAACCTCAATTGCTCTTGAGAACTTGATCTATAGATCTATATCTATTTTACATGGAAATGACACGTTTGGAGGCATATGGACCAAACGCAGGCAGGTGGGACTAGTGCAGCTGGGACATGTTGGCCTGTTTCCATACTATCACTATGACCCTGGACACAAAAAGCTGGAGTAACTCAGCGGGTCATACAGCATCTCTGGAGAAAAAGAATAGGTGACGTTTCGGGTCGAGATGAAGAGCTGCGTTACTCCATATTTTTGTGTCTATCTTCAGTTTAAACCAGCATCTCCGATTCCTTCCTACACAAGGTAGACACAAAATGCTGGAGTAACTCAGCGGGACAGGCAGCGTCTCTGGAGAGAAGGAATGGGTGACGTTTCGGATTGAGACCCTTCTTCAGTCCGAAGAAGGATTAAAGGAGTTGCTGGAACACCAGTAGCTGGAAAATCAGTGGTGGACCTGTATTTTGTTGACGTCAGAGGAAAGCATAAGCATTTTCCAGTCAACCCTTCTTCAGTCCAAAGAAAGGTCTCGACCCGAAACGTCACCCATTCCTTCTCTCCAGAGATGCTGTCTGTCCCGCTGAGTTACATTTTGAGTCTTATCAGCATAATCAAGGACCAGTCACTCTCTCTTCTCCCCTCTCCCGTCAGGAAAGAGATGCAGAACTTTGAATGCCGTTCAGTTCTGCTCCGCCATTAAAATAGCAAAGCTGGGGAAAATGACAGGCAACCCGTCTCCATCTCAGGAAGCAAGAGGATTGGGTAATGTTTAAAGAGCAACAGAAGATAACTAAAAAGGCAATTTAGGGAGAAAAGATGAGGTACAAAGGTAAGCTAGCCTAGAATATAAAGGAGGATAGTAAAAGCTTCTTTAGGTATGTGAAGAGGGACTCAAATAGAGAAAGCTATTAGACAGTAGGAGGCAGAAAAGGGAAGCACTCAGACCCAACATGTAGGGGGGAAAGAAGAAAACAATAATAAACAGAGAATAAGAGGTGGTGGGGTGAGCAGAGAAACAGGGGTGTAAAATGGGGGCGGAAGCAATAGGTAGCAAGGTGAAAAGTAAAAATGGCAGGCAGACAAATCCAGGGCAAAAATCAAAAAGGGCCACTTTTCAACATAATTGTAAAAGGGGTAAGAGCGTTGTAAAAACAAGCCCGAAGGCTTTGTGTCTCAATGCAAGGAGCATTCGTAATAAGGTGGATGAGTTGAACGTGCAGATAGGTATTAATGATTATGATATAGTTGGGATCATGGAGACATGGCTCCAGGGTGACCGAGGCTGGGAGCTGAACATCCAGGGATATTCAATATTCAGGAGGGATAGAGAGAAAGGAAAAGGAGGTGGGGTAGCGTTGCTGGTTAGAGAGGAGATTAACGCAGTGGAAAGGAAGGACATTAGCTTGGAGGATGTGGAATCGGTATGGGTAGAGCTGCGAAACACTAAGGGGCAGATAACGCTGGTGGGTGTTGTGTACAGGCCACCTAACAGTAGTAGTGAAGTTGGGAATGGCATCAAACAGGAAATTAGAAATGCGTGCAACAAAGGCAAAACAGTTATAATGGGTGACTTCAATCTACATATAGATTGGGTGAATCAAATTGGCAGGGGTGCTGAGGAAGAGGATTTCTTGGAATGTATGCGGGATGGTTATCTAAACCAACGTGTAGAGGAACCAACGAGAGAGCAGGCTATTCTAGACTGGGTATTGAGTAATGAGGAAGGGTTACTTAGCAGTCTTGTGCGTGTCCCCTTGGGCAAGAGTGACCATAATATGGTTGAGTTCTTCATTAGGATGGAGAGTGACATTGTTAATTCAGAAACAATGATTCTGAACTTAAAGAAAGGTAACTTTGAGGGTATGAGACGTGAATTGGCCAAGATTGACTGGCAATTAGTTCTAAAAGGGTTTACGGTGGATATGCAATGGAGGGCATTTAAAGACTGCATGGATGAACTACAAAAATTGTTCATCCCAGTTTGGCAAAAGAATAAATCAGGGAAGGTAGTGCATCCGTGGATAACAAGGGAAATCAGGGATAGTATCAAAGCAAAAGATGATGCGTACAAATTAGCCAGAAAAAGCAGCATAACCATATAACCATATAACCATAACAGCACGGAAACAGGCCATCTCGGCCCTTCAAGTCCGTGCCGAGCATACCAGAGGACTGGGAGAAATTCAGAGACCAGCAGAGGAGGACAAAGGGCTTAATTAGGAAAGGGAAAATAGATTATGAAAGAAAACTGGCAGGGAACATAAAAACTGACTGCAAACGTTTTTATAGATATGTGAAGAGAAAGAGATTAGTTAAAACAAATGTAGGTCCCTTGCAGTCAGAAACAGGTGAATTGATCATGGGGAACAAGGAAATGGCGGACCAATTGAATAACTACTTTGGTTCCGTCTTCACTAAGGAAGACATAAATAATCTGCCGGAAATAGCAGGGGACCACGGGTCAAAGGAGATGGATGAACTGAGTGAAATCCAGGTTAGTCGGGAACTGGTGTTGGGTAAATTGAATGGATTAAAGGCCGATAAATCACCAGGGCCAGATAGGCTGCATCCCAGATGTAGATGAGATATGCATGTGCCTTTAACATAGTGACCTCATACCTACTAACCACTCCCCATATCACAAGTATACCTACAACCTCCCCACCCACAGATAGCTCTCTAGTTCTTGTGACAGACCACGTACAGCTAGTGCAATGTGTAATGCTCCAGTATGTATAAAGATAGTAAAGTAACGATGCCTCGTTATAGATTCTTTACATGGTGTCAGAAGTGGGATACGAACCCACGCCTCCAGTTGGAGACCAGAAGGTGGGGAGATTCTTACTCCTGTGGGCAAGGCCACGCTACGCTGTAAGATACTAGAGACCTCTCGGCCCCTCACCTTCTATCTCGTCGACCACGCTGGAGCCATTTACCGACGGTCCCGCCAGCACCTTCGGCTCGTCAACGAGCCGCGTCCTCCTGCCGCGGATCCCTTTGCTCCCCCACTGCCTGTTTCGCGTCAGGGCGTTGCTCTGCCCGTCCTTCCTGACATGCAACGTTCTGCTCCTCAGCCCCTTCCGTTCCACCCCGCTCCGAGTAGTCCTCGCTCGCCTGCCCGCGCTCTTCCTGGTCCTGATCTCGCATCACCTCCGGGTTCGGTGCCGCGGTCTCCTCCGTCTCCTCCCGTTTCCCCCTTTCAGGTTCGTCTGTCCCCGCCGGTGCCTCTTCCTCCTGCAGGAAGGGTGGATGGCGAGACGCGAACCCGGGCGGGACGTCTTGTCAAACCGCCTGACCGCTATGGCGATTTTGTTTAACTATCCTAGCGCATGAGCCGTGGTCGCCATGTCACCATTGTATTTGCCTGTCGTTTCGAAGAGGAAAGATGTAGATGAGATATGCATGTGCCTTTAACATAGTGACCTCATACCTACTAACCACTCCCCATATCACAAGTATATCTACAACCTCCCCACCCACAGATCGCTCTCTAGTTCTTGTGACAGACCACGTACAGCTAGTGCAATGTGTAATGCTCCAGTATGAATAAAGATAGTAAAGTAACGATGCCTCGTTATAGATTCTTTACACCAGAGTACTTAAGGAAGTAGCTCCAGAAATAGTGGATGCATTAGTGATAATTTTTCAAAACTCTTTAGAGTCTGGAGTAGTTCCTGAGGATTGGAGGGTAGCAAACGTAACCCCACTTTTTAAGAAGGGAGGGAGAGAGAAAACGGGGAATTACAGACCAGTTAGTCTAACATCGGTAGTGAGGAAACTGCTAGAGTCAGTTATTAAAGATGGGATAGCAGCACATTTGGAAAGTGGTGAAATCATTGGACAAAGTCAGCATGGATTTACGAAAGGTAAATCATGTCTGACGAATCTTATAGAATTTTTCGAGGATGTAACTAGTAGAGTGGATAGGGGAGAACCAGTGGATGTGTTGTATCTGGAATTTCAGAAGGCTATCGACAAGGTCCCACATAAGAGATTAGTATACAAACTTAAAGCACACGGTATTGGGGGTTCAGTATTGATGTGGATAGAGAACTGGCTGGCAAACAGGAAGCAAAGAGTAGGAGTAAATGGATCCTTTTCACAATGGCAGGCAGTGACTAGTGGGGTACCGCAAGGCTCAGTGCTGGGACCCCAGCTATTTACAATTTATATTAATGAGCTCGATGAGAGAATTGAAGGCAACATCTCCAAGTTTGCGGATGACACTAAGCTGGGAGGAGTGTTAGCTGTGAGGAGGATGCTAGGAGTCTGCAAGGTGACTTGGATAGGCTGGGTGAGTGGGCAAATGTTTGGCAGATGCAGTATAATGTGGATAAATGTGAGGTTATCCACTTTGGTGGCAAAAACGGGAAAGCAGACTATTATCTAAATGGTGGCCGATTAGGAAAAGGGGAGATGCAGTGAGACCTGGGTGTCATGGTACACCAGTCATTGAAAGTAGGAATGCAGGTGCAGCAGGCAGTGAAGAAAGCGAATGTTAATGGTTAGCTTTCATAGCAAAAGGATTTGAGTATAGGAGCAGGGAGGTGCTACTGCAGTTGTACAGGGTCTTGGTGAGACCACACCTGGAGTATTGCGTACAGTTTTGGTCTCCAAATCTGAGGAAGGACATTATTGCCATAGAGGGAGTGCAGAGAAGGTTCACCAGACTGATTCCTGGGATGTCAGGACTTTCATATGAAGAAAGACTGGATAGACTCGGCTTATACTCGCTAGGATTTAGGAGATTGAGAGGGGATCTTATAGAAACTTACAAAATTCTTATGGGGTTGGACAGGCTAGATGCAGGAAGATTGTTCCCGATGTTGGGGAAGTCCAGGACAAGGTGTCACAGCTTAAGGATAAGGGGGAAATCCTTTAAGACCGAGATGAGAAGAACATTTTTCACACAGAGTGGTGAATCTCTGGAACTCTCTGCCACAGAGGGTAGTTGAGGCCAGTTCATTGGCTATATTTAAGAGGGAGTTAGATGTGGCCCTTGTGGCTAAAGGGATCAGGGGGTATGGAGAGAAGGCAGGTACGGGATACTGAGCTGGATGATCAGCCATGATCATATTGAATGGTGGTGCAGGCTCGAAGGGCTGAATGGCCTACTCCTGCACCTATTTTCTATGTATCTATATGTATCTATGAAGAGGAAAAAATTTGTTAAGACTAAAGTTGGACCCTTGAAGGCTGAAAAAGGTGAATTTATTATGGGGAACAAGGAAATGGCAGATGAGTTGAACAGGTACTTTGGATCCGTCTTCACTAAGGAGGACACAAACAATCTTCCTGATATAGTAGTGGCCAGCGGATCTGGGGTGACAGAGGAACTGAAGGAAATCCACATTAGGCAGGAAATGGTGTTGGATAGACTGATGGGACTGAAGGCTGATAAATCCCCAGGGCCTGATGGTCTGCATCCCAGGGTACTTAAGGAAGTGGATCTAGAAATCGTGGATGCATTGGTGTTCATTTTCCAATGTTCTATAGATTCAGGATCAGTTCCTGAGGATTGGAGGGTGGCTAATGTTATCCCACTTATTAAGAAAGGCAGGAGAGAGAAAACAAGGAATTATACACCAGTTAGCCTGACATCGGTGGTGGGGAAGATGCTGGAGTCAATCATAAAAGATGAAATAGCGGCACATTTGGATAGCAGTAACAGGATCGGTCCGAGTCAGCATGGACTTTGTAGTTAGAATCTCCTTAAAAGCCTCTCCACCTCCCCTTGACACTTCTTTTTATCAGTCTTTGGACTTCATACCCTAATGTAAAAGCTATTTGTCTTTGACCTGAAGCATTAATCTGTTTCTTTCTCCACAGATTCAGCTTTTGTTACTCATTAAAGGATGTGGGCTTTGCAAACTGAGCCAACAATTAATTGCCCAACCCCAATTGCTCTTGAGAACTTGATCTATAGATCTATATTTATCTGCGGTTCCTTCCTACACAAGGTAGACACAAAATGTTCGAGTAACTCAGCGGGACAGGCAGCGTCTCTGGAGAGAAGGAATGGGTGACATTTCGGGTTGAGACCCTTCTTCAGTCCGAAGAAGGATTAAAGGAGGTGCCGGAACACCAATTCCCAGAAAATCAGCGGTGGACCTGTAATTTGTTGACGTCAGTGGAAAGCATAAGCATTTTCCAGTCAACCCTTCTTCAGTCCAAAGAAAGGTCTCGACCCGAAACGTCACCCATTCCTTCTCTCCAGAGATGCTGTCCTGCCGAGTTACTCCAGCATTTTGTGTCTTATCAGCATAATAGGGACCCACAATCCCGTTTATATCAACGGGACGATGGTGGAAAGGGTCAAGAACTTCAAATTCCTGGGTGTGCACATTTCCAAAGATCTCTCCTGGTCCCAGCACACTGATGCAATTATAAATAAAGCACATCAGCGCCTCTACTTCCTGAGAAGATTACGGAGAGTCGGTATTTCAAAGAGGACTCTCTCAAACTTCTACAGGTACACAGTAGCGAGCATGCTGACTGGTTGCATCGTGGCTTGGTTCGGCAACTTGAGCGCCCTGGAGCGGAAAAGGATGCGGAAAGTTGTAACCACTGCCCAGTCCATCATCGGCTCTGACCTCCCTATCATCGAAGGAATCTATCGCAGTCACAGCCAACATCATCAAGGACCCACTACATCCTGGCCACGCACTCATCTCTCCGCTACTATCGGGCAGAAGGTACAGGAGCCTGAAATCTGTTACATCCAGGTTCAGGAACAGCTGCTTCCCCACAGCCATCAGGCTATTAAACTCGCCAACAAACAGACTGAACTGTAACAGCCTATTGCACTTTATCTGCTTATTTATGTGTATATTGAACTGAACTGTTCTGTATTTTTGCTTACAATAGTCTGTTGTGCTGCAGCAAACAAGAATTTCATTGTCCTATCTGGGACACATGACAATAAACTCTCTTGACTTGATAATCAAGGGCCAGTCACTCTCTCTTCTCCCCTCTCCCGTCAGGAAAGAGATGCAGAACTTTGAATGCCATTCAGTTCTGCTCTGCCATTAAAATAGCAAAGCTGGGAAAAAGACAGGCAACCCGTCTCCATCTCAGGAACAGTTTCTTCTCAGCTTTTATTTGGCAACTGAATGGTCCTCTTATCAGTCTTTAGACTTTGGAGAGACAGCGCGGAAACAGCATGTCCCGCTGCCAGTTACTCCAGCATTTTGTGTCTACCTTTGATTTAAACCAGTATCTGCAGTTCTTTCCTACACATCCTCCCTGCACAACTTGATCTATATATATACATGCACACACTGACCTTTTTTTCTCTCGTTTTTTATATTGTTTTCAATGTACTATGTTTACATATTCTGGTGTGCTGCTCCAAGTAAGAAGCAAGTAAGCGCCGGAGACCCGGGTTGGATCCCGATTACGGGTGCTGACTGTACGGAGTTTGCACGTTCTCCCCGTGACCTGCGTGGGTTTTCTCCCAGATCTTCATTTTTCTCCCACATTCCAAAGACGTACAGGTTTGTAGATTTATAGGCTTGGTAAATGTAAAATTTGCCCGTAGTGGGTATAGGATAGTGTTAGTGTGCGGGGACTGCTGGTCGGCGTGGGCCGAATGGCCTTTTTCCATGCTGTATCTCTAAACTAAACTGCAAGTAAGAAAGAGAGACACAAAATTCTGGCGTAACTCAACGGGACAGGCAGCATCTCTGGATAGAAGGAATGGGTGACGTATATTGGGGTCGAGACCCTTCCTCAGACTTCATTAAGAACAGACTTGTGATTGTTCTAACTGGGACATATTGCGGCACACACAATGCTAGCATTTATAGCCAGAGGACTGGAATACAAAACAGAGATGTAATGCTGAGGCTCTATAAGGCGCTGGTCAGGCCGCATTTGGAATATTGTGAGCAATTGTGGGCCCCATATCTGAGGAAGGATGTGCTGGCTCTGGAGAGGGTCCAGAGGAGGTTTACAAGAATGATCCCAGGAACGAGTGGGTTAACATATGATGAGCGTTTGACGGCACTGGGCCGGTACTCGCTGGATTTTAGAAGAATGAGGGGGGGACCTTATTGAAACTTACCAAATATTGAAAGGGTTGGATAGATGTTTCCACTAGTGGGAGAGTCTAGGACAGGGGTGGGCAACTTTGTTCTGCATAGGGGCCAGGACGCATGTCTGTGAGCGGATGGCGGGCCACATCTATCACGTATACACATGGATCCCACCCCGGATGGCAGGCAACAAATCATGTGTTCATATAGATCCTGCCCCTTTGAGGACGCCACCCGGAGCACTGGCCCCTAGTTACCAAAGATCCTATAGCAAGCAAGATAGATCGCTCGACGAAAAAGATGTAGTACGGTCATGGGCAGATGATGGGTAATTTTCGGCCCCATTTCCGTAACTGGCTTCCGTCTCCGCACCAAAGATCCCATAGCGGAGCAAAGATACTAGTGCGGAGATGGAAGCTGGTTACGGAAACATCCTCGTAAAAATCAAAGTTATTTGGTCAAAATCTTCTCCTCATTTTCTGAATTATAATTTATTAACACAAACTGTTCCCCCACAACGTTGCTTACACTGCGGGTCGGGTCGTGTTACTGAAATGGTATGAAAAACAAGGCCCACGTTCCGCTCCGTTGCGTACTACATTGCATTTAGAAGGAGTGGTCTATCTTGCTCCGCTATAGGATAGTTGTTAGTTACGGGCACACACGAACATGGCGTACCTAAGGACCACTGCCTTGGCTCTGCCCTGAAGCGGTGACTCAAATACTGACACTCACTCGTCCCCGGCCCCTTGAAAACCTCGATCCCCGACAGGGAAGCCCAGACACGGAAGGTGCACGGCCTTGCCGGCGGCTTTGCGCAGTATGCGGTACAGCCAGATCTCGCCGCTTCTCAGCAGGCGGCTCCGCCATTGCGGCCGCCAGCGCAGGCCTCCTTGTGTCACCGTGCCTGGCGCCACGGCCTCGGGCCCGGGTGGTACTGGAGATGACGGTAGTCTGCGGGTCGGATAAATACGGGGAAAAAAAATGCCTGCTGGCTGGATGATTTCGGGTTAGGTTGCCGACCCCTGGTCGAGGACTACAGCTTCAGAATTAAAGGACGTTCCTTTAGAAAGGAGATGAGGAGGAATTTCTTTAGTCAGAGGGTGGTGAATCTGTGGAATTCATTGCCACAGAAGGCTGGGGTGGCCAAGTCAGTGGATATTTTTAAGGCAGAGATTGATAGATTCTTGATTAGTACGGGTGTCAGGGGTTAGGGGAGAAGGCAGGAGAATGGGGTTAGGAGGGAGAGATAGATCAGCCATGATTGAATGTCGGAGTAGACTAGATGGGCCGAATGGCCTAATTCAGCTCCTATCACTCGCGACCTTATGACAATAAAACACTCTTGACTTGACAATCAAACATTTGGGCGGTCAGGCAGCATCTCTGGAGAGAAGGAATGGGTGACGTTTCGGGTCGGAAGGGTTACTCCAGCTTTTTGTGCCTTATCTTCGGTATGAACCAAAGATACTAGAGGAGTATCATCGGTCTAAACCAAAGATACTAGAGGAGTATCAAGTTCAAGTTCAAGTGAGTTTATTGTCATGTGTCCCTGATAGGACAATGAAATTCTTGCTTTGCTTCAGCACAACAGAACATAGTAGGCATTGACTACAAGGCATTCTATAAATATATACACACATGAATCAATATACTGATAAAGTGCAAATAACAGTATTGGCTAATAAAGTTCAGTTGTTATGTCCGAGCCAGGTTTAATAGCCTGATGGCTGTGGGGAAGTAGCTATTCCTGAACCTGGTCGTTGCAGTCTTCAGGCTCCTGTACCTTCTACCTGAAGGTAGCGGGGAGATGAGTGTGTGGCCAGGATGGTGTGGGTCCTTGATGATACTGCCAGCCTTTTGAGGCAGCGACTGCGATAGATCCCCTCGATGGAAGGGAGGTCAGAACCGATGATGCACTGGGCAGTGTTTACTACCCATCGGTCTAACCAAAGATACTAGAGAGTATCATCGGTCTAAACCAAAGATACTAGAGGAGTATCATCGGTATAAACCAAAGATACTGGAGGGGAGTATCATCGGTATAAACCAAAGATTGAAGGACAAAATGCACCCCCTCCACATACACCTGGATCTCCTGCCATCAGGCAAGAGATATCGCAGCATCAAAGCCGCTACAAGGCTGCTAAACAGCTTCCTGCCATATGCTGTGAGGCTGCTACACAGCACTCTGTACTCACAGTCACCTGATTCTGCGGCTTGGCACGGACACTATAATAACTGGCACTGGCCACTCAAATCAGCCACCACGGACATGTTTATGATTGGTCTTACTGTATTTTAAACGTTGTTTGGTATCTATTTTAACTTATACTGTTCCATCAGGGACTGGATTGTTTTAGTGTTGTTATTATTATTATTATGTGTGAAATGTTTAAACGTCATGTGCGATGCTCCGGTATTCCCTGGGAAACGTCTTTTAGAAACATAGAAACATAGAAATTAGGTGCAGGAGTAGGCCATTCGGCCCTTCGAGCCTGCACCGCCATTCAATATGATCATGGCTGATCATCCAACTCAGTATCCCGTACCTGCCTTCTCTCCATACCCTGATCCCTTTAGCCACAAGAGCCACATCTAGCTCCCTCTTAAATATAGCCAATGAACTGGCCTCGACTACCCTCTGTGGCAGAGAGTTCCAGAGATTCACCACTCTCTGTGTGAAAAAAGTTCTTCTCATCTCGGTTTTAAAGGATTTCCCCCTTATCCTCAAGCTGCACAACTGTTGCTTGCAAGATGACAATAAAGGAATTGATTGAATTGAAGATACTAGAGGAGTATTTCGGTCTAAACCAGCATCTGCAGAGTTCCTTCAAAACAACACACTTGTGTGCACGGCAGGCGGAACCTTCCTCCGCGGGACGGGTCGGGTCGGGTCGGCGGGGAGGGTTGGAGGCGAGGGACCCACAGGAAGTGGCGCTCTCCCCCGTGCCATAAAGGCCGGCGGGACGGGGCCCCGGCTTCCTTTCTCTCCCAGCCCCAGAGCGCCATCATGGTGAGAATGAACTGAGGCCGCGGCGCCGACCACAATCCGCCTCCATCCGGCGCCGGGGCCGGGCTGCGGGCGGCCGGGGGCAGCGGGGCGGGCGGCCCAGGCCCGGGGGAGCGGCAGGGCCGGGGATGGGGGGAGGATGGCGCGGCCGCGGGGAGATGGAGGGAGGGGGAGCGAGGCCTCAGGCTTCAGCGGCCTCGAGTAGTGGGGAGGCCGGGGAGAGGGGGAGAGGGGGGGGGGGTCATTGTTACAGAATGGTTCTAGTTCTGCCATAGCTATAGATCTGCCATAGTTATAGTTCTTCAGAGTTATAGATCTGTATAGTTATAGATCTGACATAGTTATAGTTCTTCATAGTTATAGATCTGTATAGTTATAGATCTGACATAGTTATAGTTCTGCTGTAGTTATAGTTCTGCTGTAGTTATAGATTTACCATAGCTATAGTTCTGCCTAGTTATAGTTCTGCATAGTTATAGTTCTGCATAGTTATAGTTCTGCATAGTTATAGTTCTGCCACGGTTATAGTTCTGCATAGTTATAGTTCTGTATAGTTATAGATCTGCTGTAGTTATAGATCTGCTGTAGTTTGCTGTTATAGTTCTGCTGTAGTTATAGTTCTGCTGTAGTTATAGTTCTGCTGTAGTTATAGTTCTGCATAGTTATAGTTCTGCATAGTTATAGTTCTGCATAGTTATAGTTCTGCATAGTTATAGTTCTGCATAGTTATAGTTCTGCATAGTTATAGTTCTGCATAGTTATAGTTCTGCATAGTTATAGTTCTGCATAGTTATAGTTCTGCATAGTTATAGTTCTGCATAGTTATAGTTCTGCATAGTTATAGTTCTGCATAGTTATAGTTCTGCATAGTTATAGTTCTGCATAGTTATAGTTCTGCATAGTTATAGTTCTGCATAGTTATAGTTCTGCATAGTTATAGTTCTGCATAGGTATAGTTCTGCATAGTTATAGTTCTGCATAGTTATAGTTCTGCATAGTTATAGTTCTGCATAGTTATAGTTCTGCATAGTTATAGTTCTGCATAGTTATAGTTCTGCCGTAGTTATAGTTCTGCCACGGTTATAGTTCTGCCACGGTTATAGTTCTGCATAGTTATAGTTCTGCCGCGGTTATAGTTCTGCCGCGGTTATAGTTCTGCCGCGGTTATAGATCTGCCGCGGTTATAGTTCTGCCGCGGTTATAGTTCTGCCGCGGTTATAGTTCTGCCGCAGTTATAGTTCTGCCGCAGTTATAGTTCTGCCGCAGTTATAGTTCTGCCGCAGTTATAGTTCTGCCGCAGTTATAGTTCTGCCGCAGTTATAGTTCTGCCGCAGTTATAGTTCTGCCGCAGTTATAGTTCTGCCGCAGTTATAGTTCTGCCGCAGTTATAGTTCTGCCGCAGTTATAGTTCTGCATAGTTATAGTTCTGCAGTAGTTATAGTTCTGCATAGTTATAGTTCTGCTGTGGTTATAGTTCTGCCGTGGTTATAGATCTACCGTAGTTATAGTTCTGCCACGGTTATAGTTCTGCTGTCGTTATAGTTCTGCTGTCGTTATAGTTCTGCTGTCGTTATAGTTCTGTATGGTTATAGTTCTGCTGTCGTTATAGTTCTGCTGTCGTTATAGTTCTGTATGGTTATAGTTCTGCCATGGTTATAGATCTACCATGGTTATAGTTCTGCCATGCTTATAGTTCAGCCGTGGTGATAATTAGTTCTACTGTGGTTATAGTTAGTTCTGCCGTGGTTATAGTTCTACCA